>OMNV01025938.1:0-96067 GCA_900303265.1 Brotula barbata
TGAACTGTGAATGTAGCACTGATTTCACCAAAGCAATGGCCAAATCATCGCCTGGAATGTTAGGTACAAACAAGATTAATGCAAGAAAGAAAATAATTAGCTCAAATGATTGTCTTGTCAAGCTGCACTTGATTGCAGAGAAAGTGCAGGATTTTGGTTATCTAACAGTTAATATCAATTCATCCTACAGGGTTGGCTGGGCAAAAAACAAGAAGAAATATAAAACACAACAGCAACTCATTGGATAAATTGCCTTCATTTCTCTATACCAGAGATATAGACGTCATACTGGAAGTGTCGATGCAGGTATTGATTTGTTTGCATGGAATCAATTCAAACAATTTATTTTGAAAGAAAGAATCTCAGCACATTCAAAGTTGCAGATTAAGAAAATAATATCTATCTGTAAATTAAAGTACAAATTATGATAATGATTTTATGCCAAGTTTGCCTACCCTCTTTCCTCGCCTCTTTTGCTCAGCAGTTTAAAGAACACTTGTCAAACAATGTTGTTCACTGTTACATAAATGCACCCCCCCAACCCACAGTATGTGACAAAATAAAGAACAAAGTCCGTAATGTGGACATGTGGTTGTGATCATGCATTACATGACTAAATATAACATTATTCATGAGAGACATCAGTATCACATGAGGGGGCAGATGGACCTCTGACATCACATTACTGTATTAAGTTGAGATGGCTGAACAGAAACAGCACACGAAGGAGAATATTAGCTATTTTCAAGGCTTCTGTGGCTCCTGCGTTCCTTGAAGCATTACTGTGGATTCTGACTGCCTACATGGCCACAGGCCAGTGCTGAGAAAAGGCCTGCAATGTGTACATAACTGTCTCCTTACGTCATGTGAGAGCTTATGGGAAGTACTCCTATGCAATCCCCTGAGTGTCAGGTTCTGTAGGCGTTTTTTATATTGTTGTGTGTATGATAATTTGACTGCATATTTGTGGCTTGACAGAGCTTTCTAATTGAATTTACACTGTAAACAGGCAGCCACAACCACCACAGATCCCTCAGCATACTATAGACAAAGTACCCCCCTCCCATTCAATTCTTGTCTTCCCTCTAACCTTTATGAGGAAGTGTGACGCAGTTAGGTTCAGACTTCTGTTACGGACGTTTACTATCACACTTCCTGTGGGGCAAACAAATGGCACGCTATTTTGAGGGTGCACAGCTCCACTGGCTCCAAACAACAACCAGGACAAAAGTTTGAGTTTAACCATTAATATGCGTCTATCAGTGATTGTGCAAGACCATTTCATGGTGTGAAGAGTCACCGTTATAGACACCCCGGGAGGAACATCTCACAGACACAGACACTTTTCCTTAGCACCGTGATCCTGAGCCCTAGGTGGCCTCAGAACCCAAAACTAGCCTGTGGATACCAGCCTTTTTCAATGGCACAATAATCAGGATCAAGCAATCTGTCCAACCAACCAATCCTTATTGCTGGACTCAATATGAATAGGAAACATAAACTATCTTATAATAACAGCATGGTACAATAACAAAGACACTCTCCTCACCCTCGATATGAAGACACAAGACAGTTTGTTGATGAGGTAACAGCTATTCACTCAGACATGTCTTTTCTATGTTGTTGTTGTAAGTCATAATATGGGATAGAACAAAACTGCTGCTAGGTATGTTGTCCTGTCTCAGAGAGACCACCAAAACTAGTATGAAAGAATAATGGTTCCTAATGTTCTCAAAACACTGAGTCATTGAGAGAGCCTTACTACTTTTCACCCTTACAACAAAGATCAAAGGGAGACCTTGAGCTCATGCCATCTACATCTTTCCTTCTCTGTATTCCTCCTTTGTTTAGTGATTTTGTTCTATTGTCTGGCAGGGACGAGAGGGCACAGGCAAAGCATAAGTGCAAGATGAAATGTGAAAACTGCTTTTGTTTTGAGTTGCAGTCCTCCAACATTTTGGATGTGTTTGGGGATACATCATACATACATCAAAATCAGCTGATTGCTTGGTGTAAGCCCATTTAATTTGTCAACATGTCTGCCAGATGTTTTAGCCCCGGCCAACTCCCAGTGGAGAAATTCTTGATGGCACTTTTACATCAGCTCAGTAACTAAGCCGAAGACATCAGGCTAGCATTAGGCCTGGTTGAAGTGGCAAACTAAGCCAGTAGAAAACTTAGAGAAGCAGTCATTTGGCATGGCTCATTTGAACAGTGTGTAATTAAAAACAGACTTTGGCTTACTTTATTACAGACAGACTTAGATTTAGGACTTCCTGACACAAAAAGAGAAAAGAAAATTATAAAGGAACTGTCAGCGGTGATATAATGTGGAGCATTGAGACATGTGAACCAAAATGCTGAATTTTGTTCTCGACTTGGTAAACAAACACAAAAGGAACACTTTCTTGTCTGCAGTATTCATTATTTGTATATGGATATATTCTGAGGAATTAAAATTGCAAATTTCTAGTCCACACTAATAATTATTTAAATGATACACAATCATAATTTGGTTGAGTTACAATTACCCATTAGAATAAAGTATATATTCCTCTATGGTGTTGCAAGCTAAAAACAATGACCATATTTCCAGTATTTTATACTGTTGTGTTGACAAACAGAAGAGGATGAGTTGTCTTGCTTCGCATAACTTATTTCCACCAACTGAGCTGGAACATGAGGTCACATTTCAGAACAATCCATTATGTGCATTTTAAATTGCTTATTTTTCAAAAAGCAGTAGCACCTGCATTTTAGAAATGCCACTACTCGATATAAAACATGCAATGACTGGATGTCACCCAGTGTTTCAAGGTGCATCCAGAGGAGCTCTACCAACAATACACCTCGCTGTCTTCTGAGGCTCATAGTCAATATGCAACCATCTTTTCACATAATCATCCGCTACTCAGTGCCTCTAATGAGCAAAGCAAAGATCCATTAACATACTGCTGTGCTGAAATGCCACGTCAGGACATTGAGAATGTTTTACCTTGCTTGCTAATGCCTTATGGGTTAGTGATGCACAGTGGGAATTGATAGTGGTGACTTCTTGTGTGTGTTCCAAAACAACCACCACTATTATGCCTGCCTGCACCACTCCTACTCTTTGCATTTCCAAACACTGCACTGACATCAAGGTACAACTCTACAGCTGAACTAAGGCACGCATAGGCAAACTAGGATACAGTATAAACCAAGGTGACAGAGCACTGGATGAGCTCTACCCAAGCCCAGCAAGTGTCCCATCATACATTATTCAAAGCACACAAACTATCCATTTCCAAGTTGTACATCTTGTGGTGACTATTAGGCTAAGTTGTTGATTCCTCACAGTTACACCAAGGAGCCATTAGTGGTTCTTCAGAACCTTTTTGGTAGAACCCAGAAACTAAGGAAATGTTAAATTTCGACATTAACTTGAGTCTCTGTGAATATAACTCATTCACACTTTTTCTTGTAGATGTGAATAGTCAAACCCTTCTCTATTTGGGCGATCTGAAGCAAAAATGTGGCAATGTGTGTCTGTGGTCTAATGTATGCACCTATGTTTTTTCACATTACTAATTTGTACATTCCACACCTACTAGACACCGCCCAAAAGCCAATCTTTAGTGAGTTTCTAGGCCTGAAAGATACACATTTTAAATATTTAATCAGGTTGCAGGACTGCAAACTTTCTTAACTTACTTGTATGGAGTCGTTGGCCATGGTTGTTGATTCTGATCGGCACCCAGTCAGTCAGGATTCAGAGGAGCGGAGCACACGTCAGATTCAGATCTATTCCCCTCGTTTAAGAATGATCCACTTTACAAAATAATGCAACTTAGTGTCCAGGACTGCTACCCCTGTTAGACTTATCTCAACTACAAACTATCCACTGACACAAAAGCAAACAGTCAGGAGGCAATCCGCATTGTTGGCTTGCCTAACCGCGCCTGAATTGATCCTCCCTGTGTGTTTGCGTTAAACCGACGTTAAGGCTCACTTCAGCGCAAAAATGCGCTCATTATCTGCACATTTTTGGAAGGATAGGAAAACATTGGCTTAACAGCGTCCAAACCAAACTGCTGAGCCCAAGATACATTTTAATTCTCCGGGTTTTTGCCATTCAACAGCTAGCAAAAGCCCTTACGAAACCCAGCAGCGGCAGCAGCAGCAGCAGTCCTCCGTCATGTCCTGCCCAAACGCTGATAGTCACATCCACACACATGGAACGACGCCGATTCTCCCTCTTCTTTAACGTCCGTCAAACTTGAACACGCCTAGCTCTCTTGTCTGTATCACATGGCACAAAAAGCCGCCTGTCAGCCCTCTGCGAGTCGTTCATCCAGACAAAACGGAGACAAACCCTGTAATTTCTTTAAACGCCCGACTGGAATTAAACCGCGCAACAATTGCGTAAAACAAAAAAGTCCTTGTTTTACGGCGACCGGGATGAACACAGACCACATCGCTCCATGTTTAGCGGGGGGGGGCGAACTGCTCGCTCGCACAAGCGGGAGACACACGGCGCGCGCGCTCGACGCTCATGCAAAGCCGCCCGGCCATTCATTGGTCCACAGCTCGGTGGCGGGAGCGCGCCAGGGCGTATCACGTGACCGTGGACCATCTATTGTTGTCAACTAAAACTTGTAATAACCCAACTGTTGATGATGTCATCCAAAGACGCTGCTGTAATGGTGTTTAATGTAGGACTGCAGAAGCTGTTGACCCACTTGTACTGAACTGTTTATACATAACATCATTTATTACAGGTATTTTTGCTTTCTTTACTACAGTCAGTGTGTCAATTTCACTGAATTTGTTCGCCTACTGTAAGAGCTTTTGCGAGTTAAGGAGTTTTAAAATGAGGAATTTTATACGATTTATGGTGCCACTCAGTGTCTATTTTCACCAATTTCCAAATATTTTGCAATGGAAAAAAAACCCCCACTTTTCGTGGTGAGATCCACAACCAGGAGTTTGTTTATGTATAGGGACAATCTTAATCTAGCAACCTAGAAAGTACACAAAGGTGTGACTGATTTTGGAGGCAGAAAACAATTGTCTGACTGCTGGGTCAGATTTATAGACTTGGTGCTTTGCACACCCAAAGTTGCTCTACTTTATATAGTTGCCATGGAGCCAAATGTTGGATGTGGTTGGGACGGCCGTTGCTAATACAGGTATCTGAGATGGAGTACAGCTCTGGGCTACAGAGATGTAGGATGTAGGAATGGAACAGAACTGAAAAATCCTAAGCATTTCTTGACATGTGTTTGCAGCTGCTTGGTGCTTCATTATATGTATTTGTTTATTATAAATATTTATGATAACTCATAAAAACAACTTTACTTATATAGCAACCTTCGTACAGGAAATGCAACTCAAAGTGCTTTGCAACAAGGATATTACATGTATCGTGTGCCTCACATAAAAAAGAATAAAGTGTGTGTTCCATAGCTTTGGGGTGTAACTGATGAAGGCTGTATCCCCAGTTTTCTTTCTGCTGTCGCTGGAAACCTCCAATAAACCAGTAGTGGATGATCTCAGTGTTCTTGTGATAGTTAACAAGGGAGTTAGCAATGTAGCCCAGTCTCAGCCCATCAAGGGCTTTGTATGTGAGGGGAAGGACCTTTAAGTAAATTCGAATTGCAACAGGAAGCCAGTACAGAGCAGCTAAGTCTGGACTAATGTGCTCCCTCCTCTTGGTTCCGGTTAACAGCTGAGCTGCAGAATTTTGGATGAGCTGAAGTCACTCAGTGAAATTTTTTCGGGAGGCCAGTAAAAAGTGCATTGCAGTAATCGAGTCGGCTTGAAATGAAGACATGAATCACTTTTTCATCGTCTTTTTCTTTCATGAATGGCAGTACTTTATCGATGCTTCTAAGGTGGAAAAATTATGTTTTTGTCACCCTGTCTATGAGGGACTTGAACCTTACATCTGAATCAATGCCGAGATTTGTAACTTCAGATTTAATCCAGGGAGTTAATTCCCCCAAACGCAACATTTCTCTTTTTGTTTTTAGGCCGTAAGTAAGATTTCAGTTTTGTCCTGGTTTAAATTTAAGAAGTTATTGCTTGTCAGTCTGTTAAACATAGCTGCTCAGGAATTTGACAACATAATTTCCTGGAACCAATGATGACTATTTAATCTACTGTAAAGTATTTTTTAAATGTTATTTAGCAATAAAACTAAGCAGGTGTAGCATTAATATGAGCCTGATCGGGCCTGTGAATGAGCAAAAGCAACAGGAGGGGGCGTCTTTGGTCATCTTTTTCTTTCTTGTAAATGGATCAGAAATCGTGCAATTATTCAAGGCGATCTTAATGTGATTATTATGTCAACTTTTACATTTGCTGTATTTATTTATCCTCCCTCTCTCTCTCTCTCTCACTCTCTCAGATCACTGCTAAATCAGAGGCTGAATTTTGTTTTTGTTATATCTCTTTGTAATCTATTCTGTTCCCACCTGTGGCTCCTACTTCACACCTGGCCTTCCGGAACAGGAAATCCCTCATTTTATTTACTCTTCCAACGTTTTTCTGTTTTCTCTTACTTGTTAACATTTATAATGGAGTATTTCTATTCACAAGAGTTTTGGTGTGGGTCAGGAATTGTTTCTTGTTTGGGCTTGTAAAGTGTTAGGGTTGAAGCCCATTGGGGTAATGTATATGACAATAGGCTATACAAATAAACATGAATTGCTAATAAGGAAAAAGTCTGCTATATGCTATCATTTCCTGTGTGAGACTGTACCAACTATACATTTGCTAAGACAGTTTGGTCCCAACGCATTACATACATCTTTATTTACTTCCATGCCCACAATGTATGTGCATTAGTGTGTTTGGCTGGGTCTGTAGATTCCCTGGCAATACAAAATGGAAATTAAATATCTGAATAGTTTTCAAATTGTATCACACCCAATGGATCACATTCTTGTAGCTCTAAAAGATGTTTTGAAACTGCCATACTTAGCAAACGTCCTTCACTCTTCAGCTGTCTCTCACAAAGTATATGCATTCATGTGCGGAAGAAAGAAAGATGTGTGAAGAAGGTGAGTACACGTTATGGCAGTTGAGTGAGTGTCTGTGAGATTTGACAGATAAATTGAACTGGGCAATATTTGAATAACTGTTTGCATAATGAAAATGTAGTGGCAGAAATGCAGGAAAGAAGCAGGAACACAAAATATACCCAAGGCCAAAACACGCTTTAGGTTGTACGTCAACTGAGATTATCAAGATGAAAATCAAATTTTGAAATATTCTGACCATTTCCACCAAAAAAAGGCACACAATGAATAAAGATGGTTCTCAATGCCAACCAGAAAATGCTACGACCTGAAGGAACCACGGTGGCTTCACGTTTGGGCACATGACAGGCCTGGAAAATGGTGGTTCCATTTCAGATCAGCACTTGCTGTTACCCAAGTAACATCACCACCTGGTTTAGAAACACACATCGGTTCTCGGCACCAGCACCACTTCAGTGGAAAAAGTGTCTGAGGTGCTGAGAAAGAAATAATGGTTCAGGATCAAATGATCCAACGTTCTGATTAAATCATGTACATGTTATGTCTCAATGCTAGAGAGTGCTACTGAATCTTATCTTTGCAACAAGTGCAATTGGGGCTAGATAGCACAGGTTACTGATACTCACTGACTCTGACTCGCACTATCTCGGTGCAAAAGATATATGGGCAGTGGATGACAACACCAGGTCCAGCCTGTTAAAAAAGCCACAATTTATAGGTTTTAGTTTATGCTATTGCTGCTATGCATGCTGAAAATAATTACAAATGCTGCATTTGTTAGATTTTATGTGAAACAATCAACACAATATGTATATATCATATGTTTTCAATGTAAAGATCTAAGCTCATCGAAATTAAAAGCTGACCAATATACGAGGCGGAAGATATTATTGGCTTACGACATGTTAGCAAATATGCGGACAGACACCAATAAAAATAAATGTTTTACATAGTGTATTGATTAAAGCATAGTTTGGCCCAACTTCTCTCTTTATTTTATTTAAGTCGCCTTTTTGCAGGCATGTCTTTGACATCAGAATTTTTATCATATGTTGGCTATTCTCCAACAGTAGAACACCTTGCTACCTACGTGCAGATATTTGTGCAACTATATGGAATTTACAGCTTTATTAAGGCAATGGTTATTATTAATAACAATATAATAATATAATATAATGACAGTGTGTCTCCCGCTTATTAATTAATTTACTTGTGTTTTTTTTATCAATTGATTGAAGAATTGAAAATCCTAATGAAATTCTAAAATGTAACGATATGAAACAATTTAGCGGTGAACTGAGGTAACCACCAATTGGCCCATTGTCATGAAATCTAGAGAATTTAGTTGAATAATAATGCCCAACTTTCCCAAAGATGCCAAATACTGTATATCAGTATGGATTCTGGGGGGGAAAATTGCATAAAATTACACAAGGCAAATTTAGAATAAAGGTAATTTTGAGAGAAATTAAAAATGCCATAAATTGTAAAACTAAGGGTTATGAGAATGGCTTTATTTAATATACATCTATGTGTATATATTTCTATTTCTTGAGATTTTACTAACGCCCTTTCTACTATGTATATATTATAGTTAATAAAACCCTGAACTCTTTAAAGCGCAATCAATTACCCGTTACTTCAGCTACGTTAAAAAAGCAATATAGCAACCTTTTGGTTGAATTTACTTAAGTTTTTAATACTTCCCTACTACATACGCCGGCAAATAAGAGCAATAGAAACAAAATGAAACATTTGCTACATATAATGAACAAATGTATAAACTTTGTTCTGTGGAGACCATAGGGACGCGGGCTAGTTAGCTTCGTTATGACAACAAGAGACCGTTTGAGAAGACGATAACTCACGGTAAATCACAGCTAGCTCACTTTAGAACTAAACCAACTCATGTTACATTAAACATTCATGCACCATTATGAGTGTTTCAAAAAATGTTTTGTTTTTTTTATCTCTTAGTCGGTCTGGATTCAGTAACTTAGCTAACAAAACTAGGCTGTGTTGCTAGCAAAGGTGAAGTGGTTGTGTCATTTATTATCCGGTATCAGTAGGTACAGGGCGGTCAACGTCTGAGAGCGTCTATTTAAAGTCTTAATGTGAATTTCTATTTGTTGCGGATAATCTAAACTGAATATACTTTCAGCATCACCATGGCAGATGATGAGGTGAAGGTTGGAGCGCGAATAATCGCACACTCCCCGCTGAAACAGAAGACACCTTTCACCGGTCAACAGGAGGACGGTAACGGCATTCAGGAGGCAGACAGAACAGGAGTCCACCAGGACACCAAATCAGGTCAAACAATGTGTCCTGTCTGTGTGTGATGACGTGTCCTAATTCTACTTTCAACATTAATGCATTAACCAAAATTTGATTCTAACTGACTCCATGTTTGATGTAAAAATGTCCCAAACGTCCTAAAACTAACAGGGGTAAAAACGCTTGAAATTTATATCGAAGTAATTTGTAATTTGAAGTGCGATGTATGAGTGGGAATATGGGGTAAATAATATATTTTTACGACCTCGTCCAATAAATCATCAATGACCGTTTCTCAGGACTGGAGATTGTTGCTGTTACTCTGGTGCCCCCACGCGGTTATATGTCGCACTGCACCTCAGCCCTTATGAACGTGAGAAGGATGGAGGACATCATCCATGCCTGCCAGCTCCAGCTCCACTTCCTCATCAGCAAAGCAGATGCCTTACACAACTGCCTTAAGTATTGGTAAGGCCAAGACACGCTGATTTTACTGGAGTACTGGAGACATGCCAAGTTTATTTGTGTAGCTCACTGTCACATCCAATGTCACAAAAAGCTTTACAGCCCAATAACAATAATTGGCCTGACCCAGCCCTAAAAGATAAAAGGAAGAAAGCTTTGGAGCTTCCTCAGTGGCCAGATGTGCAATTGGAGCCATGGGTGGCAAGACTAAATCACATTAAAGAGATGTAACAAAACCAGAAAATAAGATAAATACAACACTTATCTCCACAGAGAGAGCAAGAGACAAAAATACAACTAATAAATAAACACAGCAAAATAATTGACTTTTTCATTACAATAAAGTTCAAAATGGCCTAGGTATAGCCTTTATTGAAGATTTTTTAATTAAATATTTGGTAGTCACACAAAACTGCAGTCATTAAATTATCGGGGGTGCAACCTGTATAACTTCAAATTGTGGAATATTTCACCAACATACAAAAAACAGGCAAACTCCTTTACCATTTAAATGTCACTTTTTACTACATAAGACACCACCCCGCTGCTTTTGCTTTTAACTCTCCTTTTTTGTTTCAAGTCTTTTAATCATGGAAGAACTTCGAATTACATCTCTGTATGAATTGTACTACATGAATGCAATCTACCCACATACCCAAGGTCCAGGGACGACCATAGGCATGTTCTCCCCTTGTCCTTGTGTGTTTCTTCTGGATATTCTGGTTTCCTTCCGCTGTCAAAGACATGCAGACAATTTCTGCATTTAGGGATGGTGGATGAGGAGAATGGGCATGTTGAGCATAAATGTTTAGGTAGAGGGTGTAAGGAGCAGATTGGATTTGAGCATATTTCCCCTGGCAGGCAGGACTATCAAGGGGATCAAAGATTTGCTGCTTTGGTCCCACATTTCCTGGACACCTGTCAGCCTTACTTTAACTACCTGGAAAAGACAGCTCGGCGCACCGTGCAACAGACTCTACCTCTGCACCGCCATGTCAGCTCAAAGGTAAATAAAAGTAAAGATGCAAACCAGCACCTCTTTTCTGCTCACTTTTATGATTTATGACTAATAAAGTGACAATTACAGATATCTAACTGTTAAGGTATATAAGACGTTACATGTTTATTGTCTGACACTGAAACTATTTCCTGAGCAAGTTGTTTGAAAAAGACATTCTAATGGAGACACGTGAATGACACTGACATTTCTGTCGTGTGAACATGTCAAGATTTAAACTGTTACAAGTAGATTTACTGTTTGTATGTGTGTGTGTGTGTGTGTGTGTGTGTGTGTGTGTGTGTGTGAACAGCTGCTGAGTTTCTCTCAGCAGCTGTGTGACACGTTGGAGCAGCTGGTGCTGAGCTATGCCGAGTATAATTTCCTCTGTTTGGATGAGACCAACCCTGGCAGGTACACACACACACACACACACACACACACATACAGTACATGTGTCCTTCTTTAGCTAATTGGTACTATGGTCAACTTTTTTTCCTTATATTGTCACACTTTTGCATTAATTCTTGCACTTTGTTTGGCCACGTTCCATGAAGGTTTCACCAATGCTAACATTCTATTCTATTAACTGCTATTCTTTAGCAGAAGAAACAGTACAATGCCTAAATTACGGACAATAAATGCCCACAACTGCACTAAAGATTAAGGCCGCATGGTGCTAACAATGTCATCTTGATTTATTTGGGAATGACACCACGCTGCAACAGTTGTATTCAGTGTGCATTTATGGGAGTCGTTGTTTGCCAACTTTCTGTCGTTACCATCTACTACCACTAGATGTCAGTCGTGAAGGGAAAAAGGCTGTGAACGTCAACAAATAACAAGGGATGGTTTTTTGAAATCAAATTATTTCTGTTCATCAGTGCGAGTGTAATTAGTCTTTCTCTGTTGGTCACTGTGACCCTACACATGAGAAACTTGCTCTTATTTTCTGCATCCCATCTTCCTAGTTAATTGAATGTCATCTGACTAACATTCCCTCCATCCCGTTTGCACTCCCAGTGTGTCTCATTTCCGCATTGGCCAATTCCAGTTCGGCCCAGCAAGGCTGTCCATCTTTATCTATCCTAAACTCATGCCGTACTTGGGTGGGACCAACACCGGCCTGTACAAACGCATGCGCTGGAACGTGGAGATATTCCGAGGCCACTTGCAGCAGCAGACAGGTGATGATGCAGAGACCATTGAGACAGAGGAAGTCCTCGACACTCAACAGTGAGTCAGGCTGAGCGAGAACTGAGTAGGGAGTGTTGGTTATTGATCCACACACACGATGACAAAGTATTTAGATCCAAGGGCTCCATTCTCACAAGTGTTCTTTTTATTTGTTTTCCATTCAGTTACTTCCTGTGCTATGAGGATATTCTTGCAGTACAGAAAATCCTTGATGGGGAGTTAAAGGGTAACATGGAAACAATCTGGACCATCGGTCAGTGGATCCAAGTGAACCCTGTCCCAAACACAAAGGACGTGACTGACTGGTACATAGAGCTCCATCTCTTAGTTTCTCCACATTTGTCTTTGTCGAAAGGTTGATGGTTCATGACTCCAGGCTTTGATTGTTATCTGTTTCAGGATCCTGTGTGAGGTTCCCCATGCTGAGTATAAGAGGCTGTTATTTCTGGGCAGTGCGGAGCCTTCTGCCTGCACTGCTACAAACTACATGATGGAGCTGCTGTTGGCCCAGAAATGAGCCTCCTAAATTCTGAGGTAACCACCAATGAGTCTAATGAGTTCTGAAATAAAAATTTATCAGGATGCATTCTAGGTAATCTTGTACGAAGGGATCCCCAACGCATCCAGAGAATATCTTTTTTTTGGAAATTAAAAACCGTCACAAAAAAAAAATGCATTTCAATATGAACATTTTTAAAAATCAGAACCTAACTTGAAATTCTGATATTTTCATGACTGTTGGAAATGGTATAGTCGATTATGACTAGATTACTATTATGAAAAATCCCCTTTAAACAACTCCTAACTGCTCTGTAGTGTACTCAATTACCAATTCATTTATTGGCAGTTAAGAACTACGGGTTTAGAGTCCAACCGCATGTTGGAAGTCTGAATGTTCTGTCAGTTAAGTTTTGCTATTCGAATTTAGAATTTTAGAAATCAAATTTAATCATCTTTTACAAAATAAACACTTCAAACACTTGTAAGTTAATATGCAACTGAGTACACTTCAGGGTTATTTAAATGACAAAAATTAATTTACCATTAGTAACACAGTTGATTATTGACTACATAAAAAAGACATACCAATTTCCTAATTTCTAGGTTATAATAGAATGAATAACTAAATAAAAATCTAATATGCTGGGGATCATTGTAGACTAATTTCCACAGAATGCACCTGCATAGATTTGGTATCGGCTGAAACTTTGGGCTTGTCCAGAAAATTGAAAATAACATTTTAGGAAGATGGACCCATTGGCAAGTAACTCAGAGTTTAAGTAAATAGACAAATCTTAAGTAAAGACAAATTAAGTGTGCAAGCAAAATCAACTGGATTATCTTTTTTCTTTAGCTCTGATATTTATGTAGGTAGGACATAATATGACCAGTGCAATCAATTGCTGACCGTAAGTCAACTGGTTACACACAACAAGGTTCCTTGAACACAATTTAGTGCGTGCAGAGTGTAGCTCTTGATTTGACGTACGCCAACGCCTACACTACACTGGATAGATAGTGAGATATATTGGAGTTAAAATAAATTTAAGAGGAACAAAACAAATAGGTATCCAGCACGTTCTGCTTGTAAGCATCATTTCACCTGCACCTCTACACACCAGGTAAATACAAATTTGGCATTTACTGACTGAATTATTTTAATATTAATTAAATACAGTTTTTAGTTTCTCTCGTGCATATAAAGAAAAACCCAAACAAAACAGATTTGGATTAAAAAAGCAAACATTGAGCATCTGGCTATATATGGCCTGAAACCAGTCATGTGACATTACAACTCTTTGTTCTCTTTCAGCCAAATAGGGTTCAAATGCAAACGTTCAGATAAGTTTTACATTTGTGATGGTTATGTTTGAATTTATTGTGATGTTTCTAATACTGTACATCAGAGTTTCTGTACTTTATTTTGTTCATTGTTATATTTAAGAAAGAAAATTGATTATTTTCATAAATTATTTTTAAGGATTTCCCAATATTTTAAATACGTTTTATAGCTTTGTAACCTTCTTTTGTTGACGATTTAAAAAAGTGAAAAGTGTTATTAAAAAGATTTATTTACATGAATCAATGCATCAAAATAATTACACAATCACACATTTCTGTCCTTCACATGAGACATTTTACATACTTAGAACAAGCTGCCATGATGTGGGATCCACAAGTGGGAATGCCCAATTAACTTTATTTCAGCAGGAACACCAAACAATTTAAATTAGAACAGATAGGCCTCATTTCATTTCCAATAAATATACAAAATGGAAGTTATTTCATAATTTTGAGTAAGCATGTGTGTGCCAAGTTTGATCTTAGAACCAAATATTGTAAATATTGAATTAAAACAATTTACAAAGAATAATGTCTACCATTCAACCTATGATCCTATATTTTAAAAAAAATCTACATAATGCTTAAATGCTATGCTATAAATCTCTACAGTACAAAATTCCAGTGGAGTTTCCCTTCATTGCAGTGAGCAGGCTCTCAGCAGTCATTAAGATCAATGTGTACATAAATATTTGCAGAACAGTACAGACACATTTGGGACAACACACGTGAAAAAGTCCAGCTTTGACAAAAACGCAGAGCACTACATATCGGGAATGAGACAGACAGTGACTGGAATGTACCAAAACTTCATATGCATAAACAGCTGCTTTCTGTGTTAGCCAGGATATAAAGACACAAGACATATGTGCAACATTTGGTGAACAAATGGAAATGTTTTTGCAAGATCTAATTGCAGAAAAGTCAATTAAAAGTTACAGGACTGGAAGGAAAATCTTCCTTTTTTTCATGTGGCTCAGAAACATTGTTAAATTCCGTTATCACTATTCAGCTTTTCCGCCATTAAACTAGATCGCAAAGGCAGTAAGCCAGGAACGGACTGAAAGAAATCTCATTCAAATAGATCTAAGAGGAACTAAATGTCACTTCATTTTTCTCTACAGGCAGAACTCATTTGTAGTCACAAGACTTAAATGCCTTCCAGTCAGATCCAATTCTGCGATAGGAAACTAGTTAGACCTAAAAGAACTCCTTCATCCTCCACACTGGAATATACAGCACAGTGAAGGAGATCAAAATCACAGCCAAAGACACAGCCAACAAACACATTGTATTCAGACAACAGAGACACAGAGTGCCAGCAAGCGAGACAACACGCACACATACGCCTGCACGGTATTTCATCACAGTTTTTAAACAATACAAACAGTTAATACTTACAGTAACCGTAGAATGAGCCCTCAAAGAGATCACCTTTCCCCCTCCTCCTCACTGATCATCACAGCAGTATCGGTTCAACCCAGAGTTCGTCGGCCACATTTGTGAGCCAGACTTGAGCGCACTACAAGGCCTTGTTTCATTAAATCTCTAGTTAGTCTGAAGTCTAAGACACCAGCTAAAAAATAGAAAAATTATTTAGGTTCAGACGCAGAGCTACAGAATAATTACTTTTCTCATAAAAGTCACCTTTGTGAAAAAAATACTCTAAAGCAGTATTTAAACCCTTCGGCTCTTAGGTAACGACTAATGCACCTATCTTCATAAGCTGGAGTTTTATGCATACATTTTATTCTCATTCATCCAATGTTTCCACAGATACTAAATATATCAGGATGTATTCTGGGGAAATCTCTATAAAATGATACCCAACACATCCAGAAGAGAGAGAGTTTTAAGGGAAATTAGAAATGTCAATTTAAAAAGTAATAATAATTTTAAAAGTAAGGGTTACTGATATGGATTTTATTTTACTTTTTCTCTTCAAATTGAGATTTATTTAAATGACTTCTATGAGAAATACTCAATTACTGAGTTAAAAGGCCCACTGTGTTCATCCAGTATCTATAAATAACCCCAAACTATTTGCCTTTAAGTGGATTTGATTATCAATTAATTTCCCAGTGTTTAAGGGTTTAATTTAAAATCACTGCTCACTAAATCAATAATATGCAGTGTGCACCAGTAAAGCCATCTGACTCCAGTGTTTTAAAGGGAAAAGCTGGTAAATCATATCAATCTCTGATCACGTCTCAGCTTATATACATATATATTCATATAGACCACTATAATCTCCAGTTTAACCTATAGCTGCAGATTGGAGACATTTTAGATGCATACAGAAAACAATTTAGAGCTGCTTTCACTTTACAGTAGTCTAACTTCTCCAGTGTAAGTATTAGTTATTTTGAAGCTCACTGATGAGGATATGTGGTGTATGATGTGTTTCAGCTGCGCAGTCAAACCTGCCAGTCAGCTGACCTTAGTTAGATGGTGGCCGTTTGGCACTGTCGGTGTGGCAGTCTATGGTGCAGACATTTGGCAAAAACAAAACGTGTACAGTGCATGAACAGCATTGACACAAAGTGTATTGGTTTGTATGTACACAGACTAAATCATAATTCAGTCCCTCAGTTTGCTTGCGATGCAATATTGTAGTAAGCAGGAGGTAAGAGATGGTGTGGAACAGTGTGACGCCAAGTTGAGTTTGTTTACCAGAAAAAGTCTATGCTACTGAGATGAGACTTACGGTGCAGTGTTAAGTCCACTATTGGGGAAAAATGTGTAAAAGACAGATTTTCAAAATAAGGTTGTAATATCTCGAGAAATCTAAATGTTAAGAGAATAACATTCTACCATCCCACTGATCAGTTAAAAATATTTCTCAGATTATTACATCAATCTATTAACGTCTTGACATTGTTCTGATAAGATTTTGCCTTGTTTAGTCAGATCATTACACATTTAATCTAAAGACATTTTTTGATCATCTTGACTTAAAAAATATGATTAAGTATTCTGATAATATGCTTAATTTTTTCTTGATGTATTACAACTTTATTCTGTCAACCTTTTGACTATCAAAACATCGACTATTCTTGTTATTGCACATACTTTTTGTCAAAACATTTAAAATTAAAAAACACTTTTTCCCCCTCCTAAGAGTCGCCCCAATACTCAGTTTTCTAGAGTTGTTCGTGCCCTGAGCTCCAACTGGCAGGCTGCTTAGTATTGCCACACCTTAACACCAACAATGGCCTTAATTCATAAATCACCTACTATAACCTAAATCAAAAGTGAAACCATTTGCTGCCTCTGAGGACAAGACAGTCCTCATCTAGTATCAAACTGTACATGCTGGGTGAAAAATCTGTTTTAACAATAGCACCACAGCATTGGTAGGTCTGTATTGTGCTTCTTTTGAACAGTACATTTAGAAATCCCTGCCTTGTGTGAATCTACAGCACCTCAGGATTATTTAAGAATCTATAGGGGTGCAGAAATCAATTTATCACTTAGCATGTTAGTCATATTGTGTCACTTCTGACAATATATTCTGAATCAAATTTGTCTCAAAACAACTTTCCATTCAACAAGATCAACCGATGAATATTTAAGCCAACCTTCCATATCTAAAATCAATATCTTCTGATTACCGTCATTCCCCCACGGTGTCTTGCACTGAATGGACTTGAGTGAATATTCAGCATACCTGCGTGTATGGTAATTGCACAGTAAAATTAGGCTGCTCTGCAACCCTGTATGTGCATCTTCCAGTACTGAATCTTGTATGAGATCTGTTAAATGCTAAATCTACAGTTTTAAGTGTGTCTTGTGTGTGATGCTACACATCGAAGTCATTCAGTGATGCGTCTCCAGCTCCACCACTGTCCACTCTCCCTGGGGGGAGCTGCCAGTGGCCTCTGGAGAGAAACTACTGACAGAGGTGACGGTGGCAGAGGGAGGGGTGAGCGGCGGCAGCAGAGTGGGCCACAGGCTGCTCTCCAGGGGGCTTAGAGTACCCCCCCCACCCCCTGGCAAGAGCAACAAGGAGGAGCAACCATCACCGTTTAGAAGGAGGGTCTGGTTGATCAGTTGCTGCACTATGTCAACCTTTTTGCCCCATTCCAGGTCCAGGGGTGGCGGTCGCTCTGGAGACTCATCGGGGCAAGAAGATGTGCTCTCTTCGTCCTGGGAGGGGTCACTGGGTCTCTGAGGGGAATCTGGGAGAGGAGGACTGCTCAGGGATGAGGATGAAGAGTCTAGAGGCTTGTCTTCACCGGATGCCACTATGATACTATGATCCAGTTCCTCCTCTTTTGGCAGCTCTTCCCCAGATGGCTTTTTAGTGAGCTCCTTCGACACATCTTCCTCACGTTCTTCATCGCTGTTCTCTAGGGCTTCGTAGATGGTACAGAGGCCAGAGGAGGGAGACAGCAAAACCGTCTGACCTTTGTTAGACTGTTGCAGCTCCTGTTGCCACTGCATGATTTGTTGCCTTTGTTTCAGCTCTTCTTGTTGCTGCTGTAGCTGCAGCTCAAGGTCTCTCCTCTGCTCCTCCTCTTCCCTCATCACTTCTGTCTGCTCTCGTATTCTCCTCTCCTCGTCCAGTTTATTCCTCTTTATTTCCTCTTCAGCCTCCTCCCTCTTCTTCCTCTGCTCCTCCTCCTCCCTCCTCTTCCTCTCCTGCTCTGCCTCTTCCATGGGTCTACTCTGTTGCTCCCTGCGTTGCTGCAGCTCCACCAGCTGCCTCTGGTGTTGCTCCAGCCGACGGAGCTGGGGGCTAAGTGCCTGCTGACCAGGGCTCCTGGGAGGGAGGTCGGCACAGGTCAACTTTGGCGGGGTGACGGCACCACAGTGAGGTTTGATGACGTCGCAGTAGGATCGAGGGTATGCCGAGTGATCGCGACGGTGAGGATGCGGTAGTGCAGTGAAGCCTGTGTGTGAGAGGAAGCGGGAAGGAAGATTACAGTAGCGTGATGTTATAAAACAGTCACAGGCAGCAGGAAAAGTGACAGCAGTGCAGTGTGGGTAAAAGCAGGATGTAGAAGGAGGGGTGGTCTTCTGAGTGTCATACTTGCTGGGATAATAGTGAAAGAACAGAGAAAGCATTGTGAAGCCAAGCCCAAGGGTCTGCCAGTAACCTACATCAAACTAAAATTATTTGAAATGTTGAAAAGTGACAGTGGGATATTGTTTGGGCTACGCAGCCGTGACAGCAACGGCCTGGTAAGTCTTTCAAGGGGTGGAGCCACAGTAAATTTGTAAAAAGTGAACACCTGAAAATCATGACCGTAACTGGTTAAGATCATGGGTGGTGGCTGAGAACTTTGAGCAGAGAGCAACTGCATACTTAGCATAACCTAACTACATTTAACCCTGTCACGTAAAAACCAGAAAAGAAAGAAAGATTCGTGTGCAAACCAAAAGCAGCCAAACTTCCTGTATATGCAATCGCCATCAACCATAGTGAGATACAAACAACCACAGAAAGGCTTACTGCAAGCTTCAACGGTCATAACCCATGAATGTGTTTATCATTAGTCAAACAGTGAGACATGCAAGAGCTCTCAAAACATGCAAAACATACAGCGTCGCCAGGTCACATACAAATAGCTTGGCTTTAGAAAGAATTGTGTTTGACATATATACATCAAGCTAGCCTAGAGCCAAGCTATTTGGCTGAACCTGAACAGACTGATCCAAAGTAATATAAAAGTCAAGTCATTGTGCCACAGTGACATGCATAATACAGTAGAATGGTGTAGCAGGAATGCTTTTCAAATAAAGAGGTGGTATAACATAGCTAAAGAGGGCAAAAAAACAACAGTGAACCTGCGGGGAATTTAATTAAAAGCACAAATTTTGAGGTTCTTCTTCAGACTGGACGGCAGTATGTCAATCTTCTTTGCAGCCTGAGACTCTGACGCACAATCGATGGATGGACGAGTGGCATGTGTCAGATGATCAAATCCAGGATTCCGGTTCTGCTCCATCTTGTCCAGTCAGCGAGGTCCAGCGAGTTTGCATAAAAGGTTTTTTGTTTTGTTTTGTTTTTTTCAGCTCTGATGTCACCATGTATAATTTCATCTGAATGGGTGTTTGACAACTTGAGTTGAAGTGTGTGAAGCAGATTGACGTGTATAGCCAACAGTCGTATTTGGGATTTTGAGAGACCAATGAAATGAAAGCCAGTGGTGTTTCTCCTGCATGCAGGCTTGAAATGGTCTCATCTCCATAAGAATTGTAGAGTGAGAGAGCACTTTGTGGTAAAAAAAAAAGTTCTTTATTTTAAGCATTAAGGTACATTGCGCCAAAACATGGACAAAATGTGGGATACAATCCAACATTAAAGTGCATTAAGAAGATGATACGGAGAGTGAAGTCAAACGTGAATACAATCAAAATTAATATTCTGTTATCATCTTGATTTAGTAAAAAGTACTGGATAACTACGCATGGAAATATTTTAAACAATGCATTCCACATCCATCCATTTATTATGCAATCATCTCCCTTTTTAGAGCTGTACTGTAAACAGACAAATCATGCCAGGTCAAGGTGGCCAGATAATGTGTAATTAAAATCAGAAACCAAAACCCAGGAGCACACACACATAGTAAGAGTTATATAGTTGCAGCTTTTGCACATACAGGAATTTAAGCCATATACTCATAGTGGAAATGTTATATCTGACCTTTATTTCTTCCCTTACTTTTTTTTGCTCTCTGTTTCAGGCTTACTTTGAATGCATCCACCCCCAGAGATATCAGAATAAACACTGATAACCAGAACTACAACAATGAGATAGCTTAGGGGACGCTGGAAAGCGGTCTAAGGAAGGCAGGGAACATTGTTTGGGCTTTGAGGGAGATGAGGAACTATACATTACCTGCAAAAGAGTTCTCAGTCTTTTCACAGATAGCAGAATAGTAGGGGGGCTGGAGGTCATCAGAGTTTTCCTCTGTCACCTGCAAAACGGTCAGAGCTGTAGGCTGTGGAGCTTCTTCAGACCTCGGCACTTCACTCGTCATATCCTCTACTGGCTCTGCTTCCTGCTTACCACACTGTATATAATCCTGCTCTAACAGACACGGCTGGATTTGTGGCTCTTTGGCCTCCTCAGGTAACTCCTCCAGGGAGAAGATTCCTGGACTCTTTGTGCAGCTCTCTCCTGTTGAGACTGCATTTGAGTTTGACGCTGAGGTCATGGTGTCAAAACCACAAGATGCGACCGAGTTAGCTGAAGGTGGAGAGGTGTCTGCCCCTATACCACTAGTCATCTCCTCCAGTTCTGCCTCCTCTCCTTCTTCTACGGTAGACAGACAGCGTGTGGCAGGAGGTTGGCTGTTAAAGGTCATGTTGTTCATCATTTGAACTACCAGGGGATCATCCAGTTGAACTTCTCCCTCTGTATCACTGGCCTCATCCTCTGTTACTGAGGATGAAGACGGGTTGGAAGTGGGGGCAATTCCAGGGCCTAGTTGGGTCTCTGTCCCTTCTCCCTCTCCGTCCCTTCTTTCTAGCTGAGTGCCTTGGTTTGGGTCCTCGTTGGGCTGAAGGGAGAACACAGAGGAATGCTGAGCTTGAGTTTGGGGCTGGAGACACACCTTTTGGTTGTGTTCACCAAGTTCATCTGGTGTGCTGGTCTTGCTGCTCATGGTACTGGCCATTGCCGGGACAGAGAGAGGAGCTGAGACCATAGTCTGCATTGGGGCTGGGCAGGGCTGCTCCATGTAAATGGGAACCTCTGGTTTTTGTGGCTCTTCTTGCGCTGCATTTTCAGGAACTACAAGAATAGAGCCCAGCTCTAGCCAGGCATGGGCTGGGGACTGGGTTGGGGTCTCAGAATCTCCTTGCCAGAGGTCCATTGAAGGGCTTCCTGCAGATGTACCCTCCATCTGGAAGAGCTGAGAGACATGCTCAAGATGCTGCTCTGGCTGTGCCCAGGGATCAGCAAAGTGGTTTGTTTGGTCCCACTGGGCAGCTGGGGCAGAAGGCAGAGGTGGAGGTGGAGGGGGTGGCTGGGCCACCCTGTTCAAGTTGTCCAGCCTTTCATCCTCAGCAAAGTCATCTTCATCTGCATTCCCATAGCTTTCCAGCCCACTCTCCGTCACCCCCTCACTGGCCATCTCCACATCGTCATCTTCATCATCCACATCATTGTCATGTCTTGGTCTCAGTGGGTCATCTGTCAACTCTGAGCCAACATCCATGTCACATACCCGATCATCATCATCATCATCAATATCGTCATCTTCATCCTCCTCAAAGTCATTAACTGGTATCTCAGGAACCTTTTCAAAGTCAGGTGACCCTGCTGAAGCACCTTCCATGTCAATGGCTCCTTTGAGACTGCCGTCTCCCAGATCATCCATGCTCTCCGTGCCTTCCAGGACACCGGGGGCACTCAGTTCAGAGGCACCTTGTTGGCTGCCACTGACGTCCTCAGAATCCAGCTCTGAGAGCAAGGCTCCACCAACCCTCCAAGCAGAACCACCAAGAGGGCCAGCAGAACCAGGACGAGACTCTTCGGTGGGCTGGGTCGTCCCACTCATTTCCGATACTGAAACTTGTTGGCTGCCTTCCCTCTCCTCTTCATCTTCTTCCTCGTTTAGATTGGAAGGAGGAACAATCTGAGACATGATGTTGGCTGCTGATGGTTCAGTTTTAGATGGAGAGGAGGATTCAGTTGTGATCAGGTAGACTGGTTCTGATAGCTCTGGGGGAGTCATTGATGTTGGTGTGGCCTCAGCTGTGGCAGATGGCGTTTCCTGGGTTAATGAGGGGACATTGCTTTCGCTGTAGTCCTGTTCTGGAGAGGACTGTGCTTTGTCAGGGCTTTGTGGAGGAGAAGGGGCAGCTGCAGCAGGGCCATGACTGGTTTCTTCAAGTAGCACATCTGAAGGGTTGTCCTGGGTCAAGTCTTGGGAAGGGGTTTCGTCTGGTACAGAGACATCAGGGGATGAATGTTGTGATGAAGCCACTACTGTAGCCTCAATTTGATTTTCTGCTGGCTTGGGCGCTGCAGTAAGTGCTACCATGGCATTTGCAACACTCTGTGCTTGAACAGGAGTGGTAGAGTTTTGAACCCCGGTCTTCTTTCCCGCCATGAAAGGTGGGACAGCCTGAGTGGGTTTAGGGCCACGTTTTGCCTGAGGAGTGCTGCTGCCCAGAGTTTTGTGGGAAGGTGAAGCAGGTGGAGTCCGGCCCAGAGGCACTTTGTTAACAGGAGGAAATCGAGCAGTGCTTACTGCCGGTTTCTTTGTGGGAGCAGATTTAGGAGGCTCTTGAGATTTTGGTTGTGATGGCTTTGGATCTGCTACCTTTCCTGGAGGCCTTTTTGAAGCAGTACTGAGCTTAACGGTGTTTGTTGGTTTTGCAGGTTCCGTCTTTTTGACAACAGCCGATGTCATTGCTGTTGTAGTTTTCTTAACCACTGCTGGTCTGCTGACATCTAGAACAAATGAACAATGCACTTATGACAATAAGATCACATGAAATATTTTATTTTGGATATAAATGATAAACATTAATACTGCCCATGACATGCAGTCACTTTTATTGTGGAAATTCAAAATAATCTCATTCGCACAAACAATAGCAATTTGTTTTCAAATGCTTGTAACACTAGTCAGAAAAAAACTAATGCACTGCTGTGACTAAAGTCACCCATTTTAGGACACATTCTTACAATAATTTATAGCTTACTGCTCTAAACTATGGCATATTTAACACTATTTACCAACCTTTCTTAGCAACTTCACCTTTAGGAGGCTGTGCTGCTGTTCTCCCAGTAGAGGGTGCTGTTGTGACTCTGGAGGCCACAACTTTGGCAGTCGCAGCATTGGAGGGCTTGGTTGTAGCTGTAGGCCTAGACGTGGTGGATGCAGGTTGAGATGCCGATGGACCCGTGCTAGGCCTGGAAGCACACGGAGGACAGTGTTAAGAAGACAAACAAGCACTGAAGTATCAAGGCAACTTTCATCTCGTCCAAGCATGAAAACACTACTCTCTCCTACAGTCTGCATTTACAAGCACAATAAATGACTTGTTCTAATGTAGACCACAAAAGCAATTCCCAACAACAGGAACCCATTAAGATCCATTCAAGTGCATCCATCCATCACCCCATGATAAAGGCTCCCTTCGTCATTTTCTAATCATCAAGGGGGAAAGGCAGAGAGAAATGACAGTACATAGGAGAGGTGGTAAGATTGAGGAAGGGGAGAGTTTGAATACATATGGAATAAACAAAAAAATGCATAATAAAGATAGAGGATGTGGCACTGAAGAGGGATAAATAATAATCCCAGCAAGAAGGAACAAAGAAGTTGAGTAATCCTTGTCAACAGGAAAAGAAAATGGGAAAAGATGAAGAGGGGAGTAAGAAATGAGGGCAATTGGAAGTGGTTTTAAGATGATGAAAGGGTCAAATTTAAATCTAGACTGCTGTAGAGACTGTATAGACAGCCTTAAGATCAACTGCTACACATACAGCTTGAGCTAAATAACTCTTTCATCTTACTCCTGGACAAACAGCCAATAGGTCTAGAACCATAACAAATATTTTAACCTTGATATACAAACTTCTCTGTCATCCCATGAAATGATGTTACATTCAATTTTCCAAATTGTAAGCAATCATGCAGCATCACCCTACAAGAGTGAACAGAAAAAGCAGTGATACAGTATGAGAAGCATCAAACGACATGAAATACACGGTGCCCTGCTTGTACTATACTGCTCTCTGAAAGTCGTCATACAATATTTGCTTTGTCATGCCTCAAGAATTTGACTGCTGTACAATGCACTGCATGAACTACAAACAAAAGCGGCATGTTAAATGAACAAATGTTGACTGCAGGCAATGAAACCTCTTGTTTAAACACTTCACATACAAACAACCACCACTAAGTAATCCGTTTCCATTATGATAATCACTTGCACAGCAATATGAACTGCACAATGAAATAATTTCATAGCTTTATGTAACTGTGGAACTTCATGACAAATTGCACATTATATCTTGTTGTGGACTTTTTCCATTCATATGGCAGACGATGCAGACATGAATTGAGAATAACAGAGTTGGAGGGCTTTCAGTGGAGCAGCATGCCTGCACATAGATGCCTCTCCCACAACAATTTAACATGACAATGACCACTTGTTTCCCTATGATCTAACATTCACTTGGGAGACATGGAACCCAATTATGATGTTTCAGAGCTCTATCAGACAGATTTCAGTTAAGCTGTCCTAAAACAATAGGAAACTCTGTCAGACAATAAAATGTAATCTAAAATGAAGGGAAATTGGTGAATGTTAAACAAAAGAATGGCAATTTGGGATGCAGGGACAGAAGGGATAGACAAAGAGTGACATCCAGAAGGACAATAATCAAAAAGGTACAGAAGGAGGAACGTATAGACAAAGACACTAATTGAATATTTGTTTTCTGTTCCTATAGTATATAAAAAAGAAATGTTTCCTTTAAGAGGTTCCAGAGTAAAAGGAGGGAGGAGGAATACAAGTTAAGTTACATTTGTTACTGGCAGGACCCTGAATGCTTTTTCTAGCCTGAACGTAACACAGAAATGTAGTTTTTCTGCCTCACCCAGTACTGCTACACACTACACACTGCTCATGGGTGGTGCTGAGTGATTCGTTGTTGGTTAGTTAGTTAGATTACATTAACTGCCAACAGGGGGATTGAAGTCAATACATATCA
This sequence comes from Brotula barbata, assembly GCA_900303265.1. Taxonomy (NCBI): domain Eukaryota; kingdom Metazoa; phylum Chordata; class Actinopteri; order Ophidiiformes; family Ophidiidae; genus Brotula; species Brotula barbata. The sequence continues at coordinate 25,493 of OMNV01025938.1, forward strand.
CAGCCCAAGACCGGATGTGCAGTCATTTTGGCAAAAAAAGACAGCATAGGTTAGAATTTAAATGATAGTTTGTGTTGTGAGTACTGATTATATTTGAGTCTTCAACATTGAACAACTATTTATAATAGGTTTGAAACAACACACCCAGAGTATTAACATACTGAACAGCTGCGACATCTGTTTAGACACAGATTGAAGCTCCCCATGAAGCAGGGGTGCTAACATCCAAGCCACACCTTTTGGATGCATGAAGTCCATGCTCTCTTTTTCCAATCATTTGTACAAACAGTGGGGAATCCAGACCCTGGCACTCCCCTCTTGTAAATTAAATATTCAGTAATAATAAAGCAAAAGAGAAGAGGGAATGCTTGGCCAGGAGGCACACTTTCTATTTTGAAGGAAGCTCATCTTACAACCGAATGCAATACAAGTAGTACACAAAGATTTTTCTATCCATGGCCTTTTCTTCTCCTCAGCAAAAGAGACAAGTAATGGAAATGGCTCACTCTGGCAATACAGTGCTTGGCTTGTAGCCTCTCCAAAACCAGCTTCTTTATTCCTTCCTGTGAGCCACACACATTCCTGAGGCTTGTGTTGGCCTACAGCGAGCAGTTAGCTCCTTGACAATAAATAGTAAAGGTCTGAATCAGCTCAGTGGAGAGTTTAGATTAAATGTAGGAGCCTAGCAACAGTATGGCAGACAGTGTTGGCTCTTATGAAGCCTACTGACAAGATAGATGCCAAGGGCCTCTTCTATTTGGACAGTAACCTTAGTGCTTGCCAAGACTGGGTGGGAGAAATTACAGTTTCATCACCAAAGGGACAATGCAGATGAATTCCAGAGAAGGGGACTTGAAATTAAGTCTGCTGTGCAAAGTCAATGACAATTCAAGTTGCTCCTTTTGCCTCAAGGACTAATGGATGACCACCATTTAGGACAAAATACATTTCAGTTGCAGTTCCCTTAGAAGTGTTAATGATTTGTCACTAAGTAGAGATCATATTTATGGAAGATTCTAAAGCTAATGAGATGGCTTGAGTGTCATTCAATATGTTTTCCATTACATTACAATTCACTTGAATTACTATACTGGAAAACTCTTTTCATCTCAGATTAAAGAGGGCACAATCAGTCAATCTCTTATCTTACAAATATACTGTGACCTCTACAGTCTGTGGGCAACAAAATAAGTGAGTGAGAAGGGAGGGTGATGGCTCGTTGGAAGCAAGATAGAGGAGAGTGCTCGGTGCAATTCTGGGTAAGGGACTGCAGTGGAAACGGCTCTAACCTATGGAACATGTGCAGAACACCAAGGCCAGTTTTGGTCTTAGTAAATCGATCCAAAACCGCATCATCTAGTTTTAGAAATCTAGTAATATCTAACATTTACATGCGGTTTAAACCAATAAATTAACTTTTTCAAATGTCATGTAAACCCACTGAGTGGGAGGGAAAGGGATGATGGGAGAGACAAAAATGATTGCTCAGACAAGGGCATCGGACTCCATCAACCGCCGGAAAGAACAAACCAACTGTCATTCAGATGCATTTCATTAATGATCACTCGGTAGTTGGTGATCTATCATCCAACTCTAAGGATAATGAGCAGCTTCAGGGAAGCGATGGTCTAACTGACGAGCTGTATGGATCTAATTGTAGACATTTTTTTCTGGTTGCCTTACAATTGAAGCAGAGCAATATCGATAACACAAATGAGACAACCACAAAGCATTACTGACTAAAATAATCACATTTTGGGCATTTGCAAGGTGGAAACTAAGTCACATCCAAAACTTTCTCTTTACAAACCAGGATCTGGTCAACATCAAATCCTTTATCCCCAATATGCTTTCATTCCTCCCACAGGGCAATTTAGGTTAATATTTCATGAGAGAGGCTAGTATTTCCAGAAGGAATAGGCTACGTCTGCTTCCATTTCACTCACGAGTGTTATTCACTGGCCTCTAGTAAGTCTGCTGTTATAAAGTATGCTATTAAACTAAAAGGTCTGCCTGAAAAAGAATAATCAAAAAGATAAACAGTGACTCTTGTTCTCTTAGTGATGAAGTGGTATGCCAGGGATTGGTAGAATATGCAATACGGGCAGCTTCGCTTGATTCCTTGCTTGGTGCCAAGACAGACAAAATAGAAATTCATAAACAGACAACAGGTTGAGAAGCCTGTTCATGTTGGGTCATTTTAAAAAACATTTAACACACACTAACCACTAATTTGCAATTGCACACATGTGAAATGAAATGCAACACAACACTTTGGTTACAAGGGAAGCAACCTTTTCTTCTGTTCGTCTCTGGGTCTCAGGCTGAGCCTGATGTCATGGTCAGCGAAAAATCCCATAAGTGTGAATTGTGACTAACCAGTCTCCTAAATTTGAAATACCCCATTGATTAATCTAGAGGATGAGCTTCTCAACACACACACAAACTGCAAAACACAAAAAGCCTGCTGTTCAGTAATGATTTAATATGAAATACTGTCAAAAAAGCGTAATGTGTCCTTGTTGATGATCTACGAAAAAACAACAGGCATCACAATTTTCTGCCACAGTCTTTTAAAACAGGAGAAGTGCGTAGAAACGGGTGCTCTCTTTAGAGTGCACCCAAAAGGGTGTTTATTGCTAGCAGTCTTTTGTTCATGCTCAAGAAAGCATGCCATAACTGTGAAATATACATTATTTCTTTATTTAATGAGAAAACATTGATGAGGAAGAGATGTGGAGACGAAACCTAATAAGACCTCTCAGCACGCACCAGTGCATCCGGTGGCAAGATGCTTGAGTGGATTATTATGGCTCTGACTTAGTCTACACTCTAAGTAAACTGATTTACACTAGAATGGATATGAACTGCTACAGAAATTAAAATAAACCATTGTCATCACATCATTTCAGAAACTGGAGTGAACTGTGAGACTATATTAGGCATCAGATTTTTAAAAGTTAATGCTTCAGATAGGCTGTTTTGGTTCCCGGAAAGGAATACCTTTAAATAACAGGCTTTTACTAATAAATGGTTCTAGAGTATCTAGTATGTAAGCAAATGACCAGGTCAATTCTGCAATTGTACGACAATCAAAATGGTGATTTGTGAGGGCTGAGATGTGCCAAAACAAGCACTTCAAGACATGTGAATTCCAAATGAGCACTCTAAACTGGCAATCTCTATTAGGAAACAGAGTATGATCCAGATCGATAGCTTTCTGCCCTGGGGAGTGGTGCTGATGTCTGAGCATGGCAGGCCAAAGGGTCTGTTTGGGACAAAGCAGTACTTCTTCTGTATCAGTAGCTCCATTAAGGCCCTCTGTCTCAGGTTATTTCTGCTACCATGACTCACACTCTTCAAGCGAAATCTGACTCAATAACGGCAAAAAAGCCACAATGGGCCCTGTTCTCCAACACCCTCTTTCAGGGCACCAAGATAAACAATGTCACCCTTTCATTCATTTTGTGAAGGGATTACATGCACGTTATCTAAAGAGGGGAAAGATGTTCCTTTAACATTCAGAAAAAAGCAAGTGCATGAGTGAGTCACTGAGTTAGCACAAAATTGTCATCACTGGACCTGCACTATCACTTTCATTGGCAATATCTTTGTGATCAGTATGCATACCTGGTGGTCTTGGACATGGCAGCTCTATCAGGTTTTGATGTCGATATTGTGGTTTGATGTTTAATGTTTGGGGCTGTGGATCCAGCTGGTCTGCCTGCAGGACCTATAATACAAATAGGATGGTATTGTAAAGGGACTACAAAATGATAAAGCAGAAAGTTCAGAGAGAAGCTACCAAAAACACGGGCCATCAATAATGTACCATATGACTACGACTGCAGCAAGTTACACTGTACAGAATACCACATTTCCTCATTTTGCAAAACATTTCAAGTGCTTTGGGATGAAAAATAAGTGCAAAATAAAGTCAAATAAAAGCAAATGCCAACTGAATACATGTTGTCGAAGTTAAAAATCAACTGCCATTCAGACTCACCTGTGTTTTTGGGTCTGGCTACATTAACAGACTCAGCCGTTTTCTTCTGAAGAGTGCCATTTACCGTTTGTCTGAAACCATTCGTTACTGTAGAAGTAGTCCTGGCAGCTGTAACAGGCTTCTTGACTGTGGAAGAAGCCACAGTGACACCCACGGGTCTTTTAGGTACGGCCCCTGTTGTCGACACTCCTGTTGTGGTTGTCATTTTCTTAACTGCGGATGTTTTGGCAGAAACATTGTGAGGAGGTCTGCTCTCGTTCACCCTACGGATGGGGGCAGAACCAGGTCGTGAAGTGGGTCCAGAGGCAGCTGCAGTCTTGGTAATGGGCTGTTTTCTAGACGTAGTGGCTTTTGGTTTGGCTTTGGAGTCTGAAGGCGCCGGTTGGCCATTGCTCTTCTGAGCAGCCAGGGGTGCTGCTGCATTTGCAGTTTCCTCTATTTGTGATGATGCTGGGGCTTGCTGTGTAACGCTGTCCTGTAAGGGTATTCCTTCAGATAAGGTAGGCTCTGCTACTGCGTCGGTGGGCTCTGTGGTTTCCATAGTAACCCCATCCGGTTTCATTCCCTCCACGATGTGAATGTAAAACGTCACTGCTGCTGCCAACTAGATTCAGGGGAATCACTGAAATCGCCAAATCCCCTGCTCCTCTGATACATCAATGCCCTTTAAAAAGAAAAAATATTAACGTTAATATCCTGGCCCTGGATTAATACATTAATATGCGTCATTGACTGTACACCATTTCTCAACTCCCATTTTTAACAACTGTTACCCTATTCCTGAAGTTGTGACATATCATTGTCAGCCAAAGGAAACACCACATAGAGCAAGATGCCTGTTAACAAGGAGTACACTTAAGAGCTGGAAGAGAGACAGAGCAGGAGACATTTAGAGTGGGAGAAAGCTGTGCTCTGCAACATTGAAAGCCACAAGAGTAATCACAATCTCATGACATGATAAACAGCCAAAAAACATTTTCTTGTGTTGGCCGTTTGGAAAAGAGAAGAAAGAAAATGAGCACCAAATTGCCTCATTTGTTAATCATTGTTTTTGCTTTGCTGAGGAGATGCAGATGTTAACCACAATGACAGCCTATGATTGCTTTAAGGAGATTTGTGCAGTGAGAGACTCTTTAATTGACAATACAACTGGAAAATCTGAAGTAATGAACTAATCTAGAGATTGAGAGGTTGCAGGGCAGCAAGCTGAGTCAAATGTGGATCTTAAAAGTTTTATTAACCTTGGTCAGCTTTTATGTTTATCCCATAAGTCATTTCTTGGTCGCTACGCTAAATTTATTCACCCTATGGCCACAATAGCTTGCCCTCATCCATTCACAATTATCTTGTTTTTCCTTTAGCTACTGGTTCCTTTCTACTCCTTGGTTACATCCTCCCCTCCTCCCACTCCATAAGGCTTGCTTCCAGTAAATGGCTACACAGATGGTCTGGCCAACGGAGGTATTGTACAGCCCAGGAAACAAAGCTGTGCAAGGAAAGGATGAACGAGTGAGAGGAGGGGTGGATAGAAAATTGAAAACAATGACAAAAGAAGGTAGTAATAGGAGAGAAGGCATGGCAATTAGTATCTACTGTATTTATACTATAGAGTACAAAGAGGTATGTGAATCTCTATCTATCCCTGACCTCCTAAGGAGGCAAATATTGAAAATCTTTAAGTACGGACAATATTGGCGTGTGCAGCAAGGCACAGTTCGGTCCAGACATTTTGGGTCTCATATCCTCTGGGTAGCTACATATGAACACATGATAACATGACATTGTGTGTCATTTTCTGTAACCAAAAAAACAAGTTTTGCTAATTTAGCATTCATGTTGAAAAAGATTGATCTGTGGGTTTATCTGAGCAGTTTTTTAACTTCATTAATTGAAAGGCAAACAAACAAACACTATTTGTAGTAGATTCTAGAAAAACTAGTTTGGCCAGTTTGATCCTGATAAGCACTGAATCAACAGCATCACATAACCCCACACAAACACCCACACACATTGTTTCAGAAACTCCCTAATCTTTGTTTCTCTTCCCATAGACGAAAACTGAGCAGCTGCCTTCAACCGAGTTTTCGCTCATCCAGTCTCTTGCTGTATTTCTGTTGGTCTACAGTAGCATCTGCTGTTACTCACACCATCACACCATAGCATTTACGTATCAAAGTTTTTATGAAAGTCATATTGCTAATGTTCAGACCTGCTTGGGCAGTGCTGCATGAATCACACCTATTAGTATCAATCTGTTTTTATTGATGTGAAGGCCCTGAAGCCATTAGAAAATTGGGAAGGAAACAACATGCAGCACGATTAACACCGGTGATGTGAGAAATGGCTTTTCGGCTTTGAGCAAAATTAAAAGGCCAATAGCAAGACACGAAATGCAGCTAAAAGCAGTTAGCTTGGTGGGGTCTGATCACCTTAAATGTGATCAGGGGGAAGGGGAAGGGGAAAAGTGGTGGATATGCATCTTTAAATTCCACATAAAGATGGCTGCCTGTTAACCTCCTTCAATTAATACAAATCCCATCCGATCATATATACAAATCCAAATGGAATGAGTTGCCTCATGTATCGATAGGACATTTACATTTGTATTTGCTGTTCAGAGACAGTAAAGCTGCTCAAAAAGAAAACAGTCAGTATATTTATGCAGTGTACTCAGCATTTCTCCTTACTGGATTTAAAGGCCATCTCAGTGCACAAATGACATGCTGGTAATCACAGTATGACGTGGATCTGCCCATTGAGAGAAAGTACATGGGGGCAGCGTACGCTTCAAGACATCTACGTAAATCTCAATATGTTACTCAGTAAGGAGAAATTTTGGGAAAATCCCTACATGTGTAAATGTAAATGACATATATGATGCATGGATTTTTTTTTGCATCGTTTCTCATTAAAAATCTGCATTGTGGTCTGATCAAAACTGCTACTGAAGTACCCAAATGATCACTCTGTGGCCTACACCAAGGGAGCCTTAACATCTTCAGGGTTCTTTCAGTTGTCTGTGTTTCACCATGAAACGGAAATTGTCAAAAACCAAATCATGCTTAGTCTGAGTAACAGAACAAGATTAATTTACATTCAGTCATGTATGCGTTCTAAACTAGGCATGCTGACATTTGCCTTGTACTTTGGCTGAACACATGGCTCTTACCGTTTTGTCATGTACATGCCTAAAAAAAGCTTATTTTGAGTTGTGATATGTTTTGTTTACCTATCGCTTACAGCCACTATTGCACATGTGGAACTCTAAGCAGAGATAGGCCACCCCTGGTCAGCTTCGTTAAACAATGTTATGTCCGCTCCACAGCATGAAAAATGTGCAATGCCGAAACTAACTAATTATGGATTACCAAGTCACTAATTTTGTCATTGGTTTTTGTTGACAACGTTGAATCATTCTAGACATGTCCAAGACTTAAACTATTCAGGACAGAGTAAGCCCATTTCTTGTCAGTGAAACTCAGGTTATATCACCATTAGTTACTACAATGTCTTGCCAGTTTTTTTTTTTAATTCAGACCTAAAGGCTCCAGAAGTAAGAAAAACTGCAATAGTATACAGCTTAGTGTTTATAAATGCCATCTGTCTAGACTCACTGGCCTCTGGTATTTACATTCCATTACATCTGATGAAGAAACTTAGTGTAATGCGTCATTAACTCCTGACCAATGTTATGGCCATTCCTTATATCAATCCCTCCCCATCTTGAGTTCTCTCCGTTTAAACAACCAGGAATTAGAAGCGTCGATAAAATGGGTCACATCTGATACGACATCAAATACAAGCAGGGAGCGATTTATCTGTATTGAGAGCAGGGCAGGGGTCTGGAAAGTATTATGCAAAACACTGGTTCATACTAACACTAAACTTAATGCCATCAGCAGTTATTCACTGAACAGCTTTTCCAATGCTGCATCTTTAAGCTTGTATTATTCACAACATTAATACAGAGACAATATGGGAAGGTAACAGCCACAACAATCCTAAACTTCAGGTGAATACCAATGACGTACATGTAGGCTGTTGACGGCAATTCATTGCCATTTAAACCTATATTTCCTTATTTACATGCCTGATTATTAAACAAGCCACTTCAATTGCCAAACATTGCGATGAGTTTCTACCTAAAGATTACTGAACATGCTTCATCTGCTGTAAGATTATTTGTGTTAAAAAGTGTAAGCAGCAGTGAAACCAAAAGCAGAGCGGATTCATCAACATTCCAATTTCACTTCCTCCAACGACAGAGGCCTGCAGAGTAACAACAGGCAGCGTGTGTGTGTGTGTGTGAGAGAGAGAGAGATAGGGCTGCAACGAATAGTCGACGTTATGAACTAACGTCTACAAAATAAATTATCAAACAAATACATTTGTTGTCAAATAGTCTGTTGTATTCACAGGATTGAACAATATCTAACTGAAACAATGACGTGATTAAACCAGAGGAGCACCGAGAGGCCAGAGTGGCTAAGACAGTCAGAAAGGAAGAGAACATACCGCTGAGCTACCTAATGTTGTCAGCTGACTAACCAGGCAGTGTTTACGCACAAAATCAGGGTTGTGAGACAGATCATTGAGACACCTTATTTAGATTTGCATATATTTGTGTTATCAAGCTGGCATGCTAATAGTAAGACTAAATTAATTGTAACAAATACAGCAAGATGGCCATCAATACAAGACAACTACTAGTAGCACTATAGTAGTAAGCAAACCTTTATTTGTAACCATTTATGACAAAATGAATAAACACTACAACGTAGCAGAAACCATTTATATTGTAAAAATAACTAAACTAAATAATTAAAAACCGACCACTGCACTGCATTGTGGAATTCCCTTTATCCATATTACCTTAAAAATTGCTTAAACCAAGCTTAATTTGGTTCAAATCCTTATGCATTTTCTGTAATGCTCATTTTGTGAGCGTCATTCAATGTTTTGTGAGTGGAAAAACTGAGGGTAGACCCAATTATTTGTAACTAAATATTTTTTCTCAATAAACCCCAATATCATTAAAATAAATTTTTCCAAGATGGTTTCATGTCCTCACCTTTAGTGTTAGATTGTTTGTGCCTCTGAAGAGCTACTGATTTGCTTCATTAACCACCCAATTAGTCGAGTAAGCTTACCGATACTTGCTAGACTAGCACATCATCAAAATAATCATTAGTTGCATCTTAAGTGTGTGAGAGAATGAGTGTTTACGTACACACAGGATTACAATGATGCCTAAGAGTGTGTGTATGTAAGGGACCGACTGCGAGACCAAAAGAATATGTAGGATGTGTGCCATAAAAATGGGTTCACACAAATGTCCGTGCATGGACACAAAACACCAAAGTGAAAACTGGCATTCCGTGGTCAGCCACTTCCTGCATTCTTTCAATTCCAGAGGCACATTCAACTCATTTCTTAATTCTTCTCAGCACCACACCATTAGCCTCCACTGTAAAACAAGACCCAATTTAGCTGCCAATCCTGACCAAGTTCAAAATTGTGGGAATATTGGGACACATATGCTTCAATAAGTACCAGCTTCAGGGTTGGTAGTTTGAATAAAAGAAATTGGTATCAATGCAACATGAGGCCCCTGTCTGTTCATTCATTAACTCTCCCTGCCGTGTTTACCAGAGATAACCATCTGCAAAAAGGGAGAAACACAAGCCGTGTGCAGTAAACATTTGAAAGAAGGTGGTTGGTTTATATGGTGGACTAGAGAGATGACAAATACTAGACATCTAATAGTGTTTGGAAAAGGAAGGGGGTTTCCTTAAACCCAAGCCTCATTTCTAAGAAACAGACCAGCTGAAAAGAAGTTTATATTTGTTGTGATCTCTGCACACTCCACATTCACATTAAAATCGGCATATTAATTTACGAGGTGAGTTGACGGGTTGCTTTCTTTTCATCCAAGAAAAAGTTCTTTGTATGCAAAATTTGAGATTAGAATAAAAACAATGATCAAATTTCTTCTTTGTTTCCGATTGCACCACCCATTCAAACAGACAGACAGTGGTACGGCTAAAATGACCACACTGTGTTGTTTATGTTATAAAACAAACCACAGACATTTTCCTCAGTGGGCTGACCAGACAAGAAACAAATGCACACACTGAAGAAAAGCAGTCCCATTCCACATAGGGGCACACTGCTTCAGATTAATCTTGTCATATTATGACCCATCTGCTATCTGCACAGACCTATCCACTTGTTTAAAAAACACTACACACACCAATTACAATGTATGGAGATGAAAAGTGGCCTATTGACATGACGTACTGATATAGCTGTGCTCCACGTTTGCTTGTGTTGAACTGTGGCAGGAGTAATGCATCAGGCTGCATAACAGAGAAAAGGAAGTTCTCCGACATTAACTGTTTCCTACATGTTATCATCCTGGAGGATAATGCAATCATGAAACCCGAGGAAACAAAACATATTTCAAAGCAGCATTGCATGCCACCCACCATTGTGAGATTAATTCCATAATGGAGCTGTGAGGTTTGTTATGGCTGCACATGCTGGCACACTCTGATGCTGGTAAAATCAATTTTCCTTTTTGATTTTGTATACACAATTATTTATTGCTAACATGAAAATTCAAAATTTTCCCTCTTCCCTCCCAATTTATCCTTTCAATAAACCTGAATTGTTTGCATTTAAATGTGACCAATTACCAGTTCATTTACTCACATTTAAGTTATTTTATTTATTTTTATTAATTTAGTGCATTTGATTTGTATAATCTAACTTTATTTGTTATTTATCTATTTTTCATTTACTTTATATATTATGTTTGGCATCTTTGGGCTTTGCCAAAGAATTTAAAATTAAAACCATGTATAATGGAATGGATCCATGGGATCCATTACCTCAGAGTCTTGGAGGTTAAAGGTCCAAAATATTATCCTTGACAAACACACAAGCACGGACATTAAACATAGCGCTCATCAGTTCCTAAGAGGGCACCAACACGTGCTAAATGATGCTAAGCTACTCAATAAGAACATTAGGAGCAGGTGGTAAGTGTGGCTACAAGTTAAGTGGACTAAGCCAGTTAACATGGAATGGTGGGAAATGGAAAAGACTATCAGTTACTGACAGGGCAGTGATTTGAATATGTTAAAGGTAGGATTACAATCCGTCTACACCTGGTAGTGCTGCACACAAGCATTGTGCAAAAGTTTGTTGCCATCAAACGGGTTGTCAGCAGAGGCAACAAAATTTGCAGGGTGGTGTGGATGTTTGCGAGTGTGTATGTGTGTGCATTTAAACAGAACTAATGAACTGAAATGAACAACTGGTCAGAAACAAACAAAGACAAAAAAACAATGGTGATCATAATCTGTTATATTTAGCACTGTATTGTTGTTGTATGTATATATAATATATTGTTATATTGGTTGGTTATATTTTCTATTACATCATGTTATATTATGTCTTATCTATCTATCTCTAATGTATGCAAGAGGGGGAGGGGCCAGACAAACCCTATTGTTTACTCAAGCACACCATTCATCCCCCTTGGCATGTTGCTGAGAAGAGTGTGTAGGGGGTTGAGTGGATTAGCTGAAGAAGAGGGACAGAGGAACAGCTGGCACTGTTACCTCCACCCAGAATCACTCCCTTAAAAAGGGACATCAAACAGGCTGCATAGTGAAGGAAGCATGGAAAACCAGCTAGGTGATTGGGCAGAGAGAGGCAGACAGAAACGGGGTGTGGCAGGCGAGAAAGCAAGGGAAAGCCCTGCAAGAGCAACATATTGAATGAAAAGCAGAGGATAAAGATTTGGGTGTGGTCAAAGGAGTGGGACAAGCTGCTGAGAGAAAGCTACAAATACATAGATGGTTGAGAAGATTGTGTACTGTTGCAATCTATTTACATCACCTTTCCTATTTGTTACTGTATTCAGTGTATGTATGTGTAGAAAGTTGAAATTGATTCCGCCAAGCTCCTGGCTATTCTACATCCAAACGGACCAGACACACAGGCAGATAGTCAATACAATGCTGGAAAGCCTTAGGGCCAGATCAGTTACCATGCTTCTGACTGAGCAGGGTCAGCTAAGGCCAGATGGACAATGATCCCACAACTTACTCACCCACCCAACCTTTTTGACAGCCTGCCTAAACTAAAGCCACACCCTTGAAGTGTGAAAAACACACAATCGAATACTGAATACACAGAATTTCACTACAGATGGTGATGGCCATACAGAGGCAGCACAAAGGATGACAACAGGATAAGTCCAATCTTTCCCAACACAAACAAACACACCCTTAAACACACTCTTGAAACAGTGGCTGAATAAATCAAAATGTGCAGCTGTGACACATCACAAGTTGACCACAGTTAAGGCAAAGTTATTACATTACTCTCCATTCTACAGTTCAAGCGTCCCCACCAAGAAGCACTACTATTAGAGGTGTAACGATAAAAAAATTGCTTCGATTAAAATTCCAGAAACTCATCCTTCTGGTTTGACTTGCATTTATCTAAAGCAATTTGAAATGCAAAGAAGTGATTGTATCAATAATTAGAAACTGCATCTTGAATTTAGCATGACAAACACTGGTTATGTGGATGTATTTTTTGCACATCTAATGGTAAAGAAGATGTCCATCTCCACATGGAAAATGAAGACGTGTGCACCAATTTCAGAGACAAGACGATAGTGGCTGATACAGGGCTGTATAATGCAACATTCGACACACAGCACTCAACAGAGTTGTAAAGTTACGTTACCGTTAGTCAGCTGTTAGTTGGATCCACAAATATATAGGTGGTAACCTACATTTTCAGAGGTATCTCAAAGACATGAATCCCCATTTTATGTACTGACCAATTCAGTACTGCACTTTTTCTTAACCATAGAATCTTGCCCAGTGCAGGAATTTATTTCACAGATATATTTATATCGCTAATCCCGTGTTTCGGTGCATATTGTTTCACTGATATATTTTTACACCTCCAATATCCACACAAGCTGACGTTGCACATTGCCATAATTTTGTGTGCAAATAAATAAATATATATACATTCATATAAGTGTAATGGTCGAACATGCTGTACTTTGGCAAATTTACACACAAGCATCTACTAACTACATTAAATTACTGATTTAAAAACTTCTCATGTTAACTCTAAACATAATGAGAATATACCTTCTAAATGATCCAAATTAGAAAGAGGGACATTTCAATCAGCAATGTGCAGCAAAATGTCTTGGGAACGTTATTTAAGACTACCAAAGAGAGCTAAGAAACACACTAAAGTGCTGAATTACTCTTTCAATAATTACAGTGCACTGAGTCCAGGCTCTCTACACTAGACAGACTGGGTGGCTAAAAATGCAGCACTGGCACCCACCACTTCATCCTAATGGGCAGGAGAGTGCCAGTCTCCAAACCACGATGACGAGAGCAACACACCATCTCACTCTCCCACAGGAGAACCACCAACACTGCCACAAAACTGAAGCAAAATTGATGGGTCAGTGACAAAACAAGGTTTAACCCTGTATAAACTGCACATCCAACAGGCATATTACAGGAGCCAGAAGTTTGGATTAAATTTCCATGGGCGTGGGACTGAAGCCGTCGCTGAGAGCAGCTGATTCCCAAGCAGATGCAAGTATTCTGCTCTGCACTGCACCGGGGTTGTACTTTCCATTCAACTGACTCAATATTACAGTTGGCAGACAAGGACTTGGCTAAGTCTGAAAAGTACCAACTTCCTCATGGTACCACTGCAGTTAAACTGCAGTTAAAAATCTGTCCCATTTCTACTTCTAAGAGCCATTCCATTATGGCTATTAAAACAATAAACCGTCAATTTCACAAAATGTCACAACAAGGTTATTTACAACTGAACTACAGTTTTTGTAAATTGCAGCATCCTAAGATTTGACCCATATGGAACCCTATGCAATTACTTCATGGTGAACTGGTTATGAACAGCACAATAAAAGTAAATAAAACAGTACCATGCTACAATTAAATTAATGCCTTATGAAAATGAATTTTATTAGAGCACCATTTTCCCTTACAACACCCTGTGTATAGTACATCTCCACAACATTCTCTCGACTACACCATTAGAAATACACACATTTCAGTTAAATAACAGACTGCTGAACACCTACTTTGCATATGAGTGTCACAGTATAATTCCAGGTATAGTGTTAAGCCATGTGGTGTGACTAGGACTTGTCCATAAGGACAAGAGCAGAGTAGTCCATTATGTGCTCACACTGTAGGATCATAGCGGAAAATGGATTTGAACCCTTGACCTCAAAATGCATAACCCTCCTTGCAGCTGTTGCACTTGTGCACATAAGCCGATAGCATGCAGAATCAACAGCATGCTCTACAGCTATAAGTAGATTTAAGCCTAGCCTATATCATGTCGAACAGGATGAGGCTTAGACATGTGAGAAACAACAACTACTACTTATTCACTGGCTTGGCACAAGAAATGGGAAAAAAAGCCAGAGGTTAAAACTAAAGCCTTCAACAAGGCATTGAAGGCATGTCACTGAAGACAGTGCACAGGTATTCAATTTGGACACAACATCAAGTATTATGACAAGTTTCTCATATGGGGCAGGGACTTACGCCATACTAAATATTACTAGTGAGACAACCGGCATTTCCCACAGTCAGTCACAGTGACATTAAGTACTTAAAGGTGTCATTAAGAACAATACATACCATTTATTACAACAAAAATGGAAACCATAAACCGTCAATCCAGCCATTTTCTAATATAAATGTAAACACATTTTGTTTGAGTCCTGTGAATCCCTCAGTACTTTTTCCAACAACCACTTGCATCCTACTCAAAACCTTTTGTCAAAAATAAGAGATAAATTTGACTATTGCAATTCTCTAAACACAGGAACCAGTCAATCTTCTCTCATCTGCATTTGGTCCAAATTTCTGTGCCAATGTCCCTGAGGTGCTTTCCACAATTATTGAAACAGCCGCAACGGACAATATTCCAGACTTTCAGTTACCAATAAACTTTCCTTCGTCCTACTCTGGAGAGTCTATAAAAACCTGGAGGTGTACAAATATCTGGATTTGTGATGAATATTCAGCTTTGGAGTCTACCGGCTAAAAATAGCTTTGTCGTTACTGGAAGGGTAAAAGCAGTTTCACACTGTTGCAATATGAAAATGCAGCAAGAATTTATGGAATATCCATTTTTCTGCATGAAAACTATACACATTAAGTGAGTTTTGCACTTGAGTTCTGATTTCTCACCAAAAGAAAAAAAAGTCGGGGTTTATTTTTTGTATATCCTACAAGCTGTTGTAGATGTCAGATAACAGGTAGCACAAATCCCCTCTACCTTGACAGATTTCAATAAGCGTTAATAATAATATGTTTGCGTGATTACTATTGGAGTACACCACATATATGCCGCAGACACACCTGGGCTAGATTTGCCAAGTAATAAACTTGGTAGCTGCTAGCAACTCTCGCTTGTTTTTCCTGCCAATATGGCGGTGTTTTGATTTCAACTGTTGAATGCCGGGATTCTGCGGCATCAACTCCAGGAGCTCTATTGAAGCTTCAGAGTGACCAAAGTTCGAACAGTTTATCCCTCCACATGGGTTCTCCTAACATTGATTATTTCTTAACAGTGTTGTTCTTCTCTACAGCTTTTAAATCAGATTGGGTTTGTTTTAAATTATTTTTCTTACCTTTTGTATTTTATTCCTCAGTCTGCACAGAGTGATTACATGTTTTTATAGACATACAGCAATTTGATCAACCTTTTGTTGTTTTAATTGTGTTTAGAAATAAAAGCATGATAAATGTGAATAATGTTACCAGTTTTCATTTTTTAACTATCTTCTCCTATTTGTCAAGGTTATAGGAAGCAATTAATTAAAAGACCTATTTTGAGTTTGTCCTATGGACTGCAGGAAAAGGAAAAGGAAACAAAGGTGTGGACATGAGAAGTGGCTTTGCCCTTAAAAAACAAAGCGACCATGTAATGTTCCCACTGAGCTTCCATTTGTGTCATTCACACACGGTTTCACACTGAGGTGTAGATAAACTCTTCAACAACTCAACCTGGCAGCTTTGGCAGTAGGAATACAGATGAGATGACACTCCCAAATGAGTAACTACATGTCAAATAGCCTTTTGAAGCCAAGGAGAGAGAGTCACTGCACTCCCACCCAAACCCACCCCATTGCTTGCAGTCCAAAACATACTGATTATGCAATATGGATTTGGAGCCAAAACCCAGATGGAAACCAGCATCCCACTAAGACAGAGATCTGCAGACAATGGTATCAGATAGTCTGCTTGTGAGCTCTTTGTTCCTTTTCTCTGACGATGAGATCACTCCATGTGCAGAGACGTAAATATGAAAACAGCTTGATGGCAATCTTGGTAAGCAGCAACTGGACAGCAACTCTCATGACCAGGGCTGACAGATAAGACATCCATTCAAGTTAGGACTACAGCTACTGCTGGTTTATGATTCTGTGTTAGCTAGTCTGGCAAATGCCCATCATGAGTTGAAAATGTTTTGTTTGAGTGAGAATTAAACCAAAAAAGGCATTAACTTAATTTTTTAATGAAACAACGCAATCTAATTAGGATAAAATGTTCAGGAATACTTAGGGTGTGTTTGTCCAATTGATCAGACTGCAGTATCATCCAAGTTTCTTGTGACGTCCCTCAGCCTCAAGAAAGTGGGGGCCTTTAAATGGTTTTTGTACGCATCTATGTCATCTATTCACATATGTCATTATACCATTCTTCTCACACTTAAATTGTGTTCAAAGCAATATAGGACCAATTTTACAAAACAAAGCCTCTATTTTAACTTATAGGATTATCCAACCATCCATTATCTATGCCACTTATCCATGTCAGGGTTGCAGTGGAATGGCAGTAGCTGGGCAAAAGGCAAGGTACACCCTGGTAGATCTCCTGTCTATCACAGGGCTGACACAAAAACAGACAACTCAATCGCTCATTCTCCCATGTGGTCGATTTAGAGCTTCCAATTCACCTAAGCTGGATGTCTTTGGAGGTGGGCGGAAACCCATGCAGACACGAAAAGAACATGCAAACTCCACACAGCAAAGACTGAGGTCAGCCTGGGACTAGAGCACCCTCCTGTTGTGAGGCAACAGGAAAGACATCTGCTGATCAACTCGGCAGGAATAGGTGCACAAACTTCTCTGTTGTGTTTACACCCACCACCCCTCCCTCACCTCCCACACACAGCCCAATAGATATACCTTACATTAAGCTAATAGTCATCAGCTTAGAGAACCACGGATGTTATATTTTTTATTATATAAGAGCAACAATACAAAATGAAACATCAGGACACACATTAGAGGGCAAAAATAAATAGCATAACCTGAATTCCTAGCTGTCAAAGATAAGTTTTATTAGCCACCATTATGCAATAAGATATTTAGTATAGTACATGACAACATGACGGTTGACAAACTATTAGCCGCCAAGCTGTTGATCTAGCGCAGAATAATAACAGACAAAAACTAACTCACAAAGGTGATAAACGAGAAGCAAAAGCAGTGATTTCACTGGCATTTATACTTTGCCTGAAACTTAACAGGCTTTATAATTAAAACATTTGACAACGTAAAAGCCCCACGTGTGGTGTTTTCCGAAGTATCCTGTTGAACGTTCACCACATCTCTGGCGTGTACATAAATGTGTAGCCTATAAGCAGGTCAACTGCAGCAGTCAGTGCAGTGTGGGTGTCATCGAAAATGACAAAATTACTGTCAAAAATCACATAATTGGGTTAGACATTAGCATTAAGCTGCATGGTATTTTGAAATTGCATTTAGAATTATGTTTGTATCCAAGGATGACAAAACTTCATTTAACTACTTCAAGTATGCAAATAAAGAAATCTGTTCAAAACACAACTTTATATTCTGCGGGATTAAATGTGTTAACTAAGTTTTATGGGAAATAACAAGCCTATGTCTATGATCATTTTACATTATGTGGTAATGTGAAATTTAAGAAGGAAACACTCAAGTTTGGAGGCCAAATACAATACCTCCATGGAGTGGAGCACAGGTAAAACAAAAGATGTAGAAACACCAGAGGGTATGCCACTGTCTTTTGTTATAATTTTGGGAGAAAGAAATCTGGCTCTCCAATCACTTGTGTATCAATCTATCACGACCATTAACAAATGATGAGTGGGTTTCAACACCATCACATCCATTTTCATGTCATTATCCGCCATGCACGACTTCCAGGTACCTAACTTAGTTTAACTCAAATAATATACCATGCTGTCTGCACACGGCAGATGATAAAGTTGATGAACGAATAACTTGCATCAATATTTAATGCTGTTCCGTTTCATCAATTTCAATCTTTATCACTACCCCATATGTTTCTTGGGTCCCTACGTGGTCCTAGTATTTATCTTGAGCAGCATTTACTGGATTCTGTGGCTCCACGTCATGTGTGGAGCTTTAAATGATAATATTTGTTGGAGGTTTGTTCCCTGTTTAGCTGCAGGCCCTTGTCAGCCTCACAGAACAATAGCGGTTTACGCCGGTAAACGATTGGACATAAAGCTCGTCAATATACCCGAACAACTGTGAAAGACTGGCACCAAATTAAGGGTTTCGGCGAGCAAACACACGCTTCACAGGCCACCGCCACATCATTCCGCTCCGTGCCATGCTACACACACACACAAACACACACACATACATACATATCCATCCTCACATCCAGCCACTAACCACAACTAGCTGGTCAGTCGAGGGCGTGCAGAGCTACAAAACCAGCAATTTGGGCTTACTTGTTTGGTTAAAACACACAATTACGACACAACAATGTCAATCAGTTTAACAAGATTTTTTGAAGCATATTAATGCAGACAACGTTACGCAGACAACGTTACGCAGACACGACACGGTAACGTGTTAACTTAATTAATTTCGCCTTAGGCTAGCTTGTGGTAAACGTTCCGTAATGTTATTACCTTTCAGGCGGGCTTCTTGAAGGTTCCGAGAGAATCAAACAGCCTCTTCCTTTAGGTGGTTGACGTGGGTTAAACTGCACTAAACGTGTCGACAGAACAGTAAATTTCACAGGAGTAACAATGGAGCTGCACCGTCATACGCGGGCGTCCCTCTCCGTCTCCCTTCCCTCCACGTTTAAGCGACGACAGGCGGACGGTGGGCTGCACCCCTTCATGAAAGATGGAGCCGGGGGGGGAGTGACCGAGGAGCACGGCTGCACACTTAAGCAAGCGCGAGCGTGGGGAGGGGAGGGGAAAAAAAAGCAGATTAACCCGCATCTGACCAATCAAACGCGAGAGACTGGTGGTTATGCAAATCAGCGTTAACGTCACATTTAAACTACGGTCGGCCTGGTGGGACGGGGGTCCCAATTTATGGACCGGGGCCACTCAGGTCCTGTTTTAGACAATAAAAAGATGCGTTCTTTGGTTGAATTGATTGAATTAACCCTTTAAACATCAGTAAATTAAGTGTTTATTGAGAACTCCTTAAGGCAGGTGATATTTAAGGGACTTTAGATAAAATTTGATGGACCTTTTTACGTAAGTAACCCATTAATAGTTGAGTATACCACATAAAAAAAGAATAAAAAGTACAAATTAAAAATCCATTGAAATAACCTATAGTTTTTTAAGCTACAGCATTTCCCTTAAATGTATCTTTATTCCGCATGTGTTTGGTTCCATTTAGAAATGTTATGTACAACACGTTCAATCACATCATCAAACATAGGGCACTGTGCACATTGTATCTGGCAACTTTGGACATTTGAGTACTTGAAAGGGTTGCTAACAGTTCCAGTGTACATTCACAGGAAAGAAAAACATTCATAAATCACCCGCCCAAATGAGATGATAAAAGTAATAAAAGGTCCAATAAATCAATCCAAAGTCCTTTAAATGACCCTGAAATGTTTACCCTAATGTGTCACCAATCTAGTGATTGAGGTTATTGATTTTTTAAAATCTAATGTACATTTAAAAGTATTCAAATACCAGCACTTAAGTGGTTTCAAGTGATATTGAGAAGACTTTTAAATTTTATGTTCAAACTGGGTCACTGACATAGTTTTTTGTAAGCCGTAGCATTCAAGTCTTCTCTTGGCATCCATGCAGGACTTTGAATGGACCCATATGGATTCCTGCGCTAAATATGCCAAAAAGCCTATACAAAGTTCATTACATGAATTTATAGCTGAATACTTATATGTCCACTGTTACCTTAAAAGGTGTTTTCCTATGACTTTTTACCCTATATCTGCATTTGCATTTTTTCTTGGTTTACTTTTTTATAATAATTCTGGGCACCTTCACACATCAATTCAGGCATGAAAGAATGTTACAAGGTAGGGACTTATTCATACAGGGTATTGTAAGGATAAGTAACCGCCAAAGAACACTGATTGTACCAGGCATTACAGTCATTATTAGGTAGCACACTTCTATTTGGAATCCATAATGACATGTTTAGTGTCTCTGCACTGTGCAAGAAATAGCAATAGCAGTCCATGGATATCTATTCAAAGACCTACCGGTCTGCCATGTAAGCCTCAGTCAGTGACATAGTTTCAGATGCAAATTAAATGAAAATAGTAGTGCAATGTTGTTAAATGACTTGCATGAAGAATCTCCAGACACATATGAAGGAGTAAACATTAAACTATGCCTGAATGAAAAAAAGTTTATATCAAACAATTCTTTAGCTTTATCTGTAACCTACTTACAGTTCAGTCGTGTCCAGATGCCAATGGTACAAACCCACAACAGCTGTGAGTTCAGTGCTTTTCCTGAATGGTGTTTGTCTGAGCTGCAGCTGCGGGCAGGCTTCACAATAGAAATTGATGAAAAGGGAGAAACCATACAAAGACTATGGCAACTCTATGACTGAGAGTGAGAGAAAGAACGGCTTAAGACATCTGATATCAACTGCTTTTTAAATATTCTCAGAGACAGGGAGAAAGACGGAAGACATTGTAAAAGGAAAGGCCTTAGGGCCAAGAGAAATCTGTGTCTGTGAGCAAAGGAAGGAATGAAGGCTTACCAGAGGTCATCAACCACAGATTTGTCACTAGACACATTCTCAGTGTTATTAGAATGTTTGTGCTTAAATTAAGAGAAAGTTTGTATTTCAGAAGTCATGTAGTATCTCTGCCTCTCCCTCTCCGCTCTTCTCAGGACTCTGACATTTGTTTCACCAGCAGCCTCTCACCCTTTCCAGTATG
Source organism: Brotula barbata (assembly GCA_900303265.1). Classification (NCBI taxonomy): domain Eukaryota; kingdom Metazoa; phylum Chordata; class Actinopteri; order Ophidiiformes; family Ophidiidae; genus Brotula; species Brotula barbata. The sequence goes on from OMNV01025938.1 coordinate 46,796, forward strand.
AAAAGGATCCTGCGCCAAAATAAGGGCAAAAATGCACGACTGTCTAAAGATCTACCAATTCACTCAGCAGGCAGAAAGAATACAAAAATCAATATCTACATTCTATATTATACAAAGGAGCATAAAATAGTAGAACCTCTACTCATCAACGATCTTTATTTAATATATATTAATGTGTCAAATTTGTTAAAACCAGTAACCAAGGAGACCAATAATAAGTGTGTCAGTGAATCATTTCGAGCCAGGTTGTATTTGAAGAAAGCAGGCAGTAATGGCATCCATCATTATATCAGTGAGCCAGAAAATCTGTTAAATCCCCTCACATCCTGCCCACCCATTTGAGATTGCTTGGTAATGTTGTTAAACAAGGGCGTGGTGCGGCGTACTGCTGTGGTAAAATACTTAACAGAATTAGAATAGACTGAAAATCTAAAAGGTTTTATACGGAGACCAAAATCCCTGCTTCTCTAGTGCGGTCCAGTCTCCCATCTGCCCAAACACTGTACTTCACACGCAGGACAGCTGCACACACAGCCTATAGCACAACACACATGGCAAGCCCACACACAGACAAACAGGCTGACACGGCAAACATAAAGCTGGGTGTCTGTAGGTCCAGTAAAAGTGGTTCATACACATGCTCGGAGGTGAGAACGAAAAACTACTGCTGCTGCTCTTGGGCAGGACTGCAATGTTTGTCTAAGGTGCTTTGTTAATAGAACAGGCCCTCAACTTCAAAGATCGAGTCACCACTGAGGAACTGGAGCACATTTACTACAAGACAGGTTTAAAATGACATCAACAGAGGAACAAATTTTTTACTGGTACACTGAAACTACTGATGGGCCACTAACAGATCAAAGTATCAACTGTGGGCTTTTATTATGTATCAAAGGACAATAACACATTTTAACAATACACAGAAAAGAGAAAAGGTTTCCCTAACTGGGATTAAACAATTCTAATGATGTACATCAACACCACACACAACTATATTATAGAGAAACACAGCAGTACATAGCGTGTGATGATGTTTGACTAAGTAGATGGAAGGCCGCAGTGTGCTACAGTAGGTGCCAAGTGTTGCTTGGGAAGGTCAAGTTCCAGGAAATAAACTCACTGTCTGCTCTCATAATTCAGATCCAGAGCTGTAAATTCTCTTTCCTGAATGGTCCACGCTGTGGCCATGTAGGTACTGCAATTGGCTATTTGTCAATAACTATAGACACACACTATAGACAAATGTAGACTGCAAGAATCATATTCCTTTTAAACGCTCTTTTCACCTTCCACCCTTCATCTGTCAGCAAAACCTAAACATAAAATAATCCCAGTTTTCTTGAGTCCAAGCTTTGTTGGCCTCATAACCTGGACATGTGAACCACTGACTCCCTCCTCTGACTCTTCAGAGGAACTGCATGTGTATGGAAACTGAGTAGGTGATCCTTGACACTTTTGAGAAAGAGGTGAAATATGACAAATAATGAACTTAATAATAGGCATTGTTTCAAAGAGTGGATAAAGGTTTTTACAGTGTGTGACATTTGAGAACTGACGGGCAACTTTGTGACTAAGGGGTAAATTAAATGAGAATTCTATGAAAGGTTATTGGTAATGTCTGAACACATGCAGTAACATTTGACACTAAGGTAATAAACTGATTTGGGACCATTTGGCACATAGATAAATGATCTGCATCAATTTTACCAAGACACTGCAATTCATTCATTCATTGTCTATACCTCTTGGTCCTTGTCTGTTTGCAGGGGCCTAGATTTTCCATTATGAAATAAACTATACTAAAACTAAAAAAACACAGGCCTTTCTGGCCTTACAAATGATGAGAAAAATACAGTTTTACAAAGTCTACTGCAAATGCAGTTAACGAATTACGCTTTTAAATAAGACATCATTATGATTGAAATCATTGTGAATCAGTATGCTACAAATATGTCCCTGTATTGTTGAACTGTCTTCTTGTTATCTGTTGTAAATCCTGCCCCATTTTCCAAGGCAGTCTGAGTCATTATTCTTAAAGCCAACAAGACACAATTTGTACATTGTCATTGGAATAGTCCAGAAAGGAGGAGGAGGAATTAAGTTCTTGTTGTTTCTTGACGTCCTCATTTTATTAAGTTGCAGAGGCAGTTTTTTCTTTCTCAGCGTTGAGTTTCTTTAGAGGAAGCATAGGCCCTAATGACCTTAAATGACATCAGTGTCTAAGTGCATCCCAGTAGGCCTATGTCATATACTGACCACGAAACACAAACATAATACATCACAAAATCTCCATAAAACAACTGAAGGATAAAAAGATATAAGAACACATAATAAGGCAACATAGTGTGTGAGCATTACACACAAACAAAAGCACAAATGCAGTTTAAAAGCAAGTAAATAAATTACTTTCATATCTGAAAACTATACAAAATATGTAGCTTTGGGAACCGATATACACGTGGACAATTGTCATTTGTGGTTTTCCATTCTGTATACATTTCCAGCCGTCGTGGAGAACTCATTAGATTCATGTTAGATTCATGATAGACACTTGTACCAAGAAATTTCAGTGGAATGTAGCCTAATCCGCAAAAATGTGCTTTGAGCGTACTATTTCATAGTAAAACTCTAAAGCTCTGAAAAAGGAAGATGCTGGAAAAGTCTAAACATGAGAGTTCTGTCCTCACAAGGTAATCTGTCCTGTTAATATCCTCAGAATAGTCAGCCCAATGTATCTGCTACTCCAGCCCATAGCTTGACAGTACCATTTTATGTATCGTTTACAATCCTTTTTGCTCATTTAACAAAAAAATAAAAATACCATATTATATAAAATTGTACATAAACAGTGAAATGTTTGTCTCTGTAGTCGCCCATGAGGGTGCAGTCGTCTCTATACAAGCAAATGGTCAAAGGCCAGTACCTTCGAAAGCACAGGCCAGGATGAGGCCCCCATTCCTTTTAAAAAGGGTCCAACTGATCTTGACTGTTTTTCCTCGGTAGTGCTGAGGTTTGTCCCAAACGTGATCACACATTGAGTGACAACTGTGTGCAGTGCAGTCCTGTGACCAACAGAGGCAGCTACTGAGGCCTCTGATATCTGATGTCTACCTTAGTTCACCAGGAGGACATCTTCATATGTTGTTGTTCTGGAGAAACCAAGCGGAAAAAAAATTCAAATATGCTGACAAATAACTGGGAGAATTTTGAAAAAAACAGGCTGTATGAATGCAACATTTTTTCACGTTTAACTTCTTCGATCACTGTTTTAGATTATTGTTCTAGGAAAACTTTGCTCTTACGACTGTAAGAGATTACTTACTTACTGAGCAAAATCACTGATATATCAGTGTAGACTTTGTGGGTATTGTGTATGATACTATTATATGATTTTATGGTGTATGTTGTTTTCACAGGTGACAACAACAGCCTTCAGATGAAAATGAAAACAGGTTTGCCAACAATGAAACCAGCAACATCAGAAAATCAATACGAATGGTCTCAGTTCTTTACCGCTCCGTGTTTGTTTATACACAGTCAATTAAGTATAATTACTGAAATACAGTTACATCGATTTAGTTCAGTGGCTCCTGTGACAAAGATAGATCAAATATCTCAACAAAGACAGAGTGACGTCACATTTGTTATTAATCAAGCTATTCCTGCTATTCCTCACCTGTCACAGCAGCAGAAGAAAGAGCAGGGTGAGGTCTCAAGCCCTCTGAACTTCCCAGAGCTTGGTGCGTCCTTACATTCTGCTATGAAAGCGTGCAGGTCTGAAATGTGAATGGGCTCCTGGGTTTGGTGCTGAAGACAAAGGAAATAAGGCCATGTTGTTCTATTGTTTTTTTTTCATCTTTTCATATCTTGTTGATTTCCCACCTTCAAAGTCTTAAAGAACAAAGTTTCAATTAACCCTAGTTTCTACCTTGATGGTCTCATAGGCTCCTGTGATGAGAGCGATGAAGAGTGACAGCACCATGTAGATGAAGAGGGAGATGAAGGTGTACAGGTAAACTTGGCTGAATACCCACACCAGAGTGCTGCTCTGCTGCATACCGGAGAAGGTGACAAACATGTCATCCCCGTTGATAAGGGAGAACAAGCACTCTGATACCATGGATAGAGAGCGGAACTGAGGGAGACAAAACAGAACAAGCAAAATTAAAAATTCAAGACAAAGTGGAGAGATTATTTAATTTAATTATGCAATTATGCAAAGGGGGGAGACGGACAAAAGCTGCTGAGAGGTACCACCAATGGGCCAATCGCTAGAAAAACTAGGGTTTAGAGTTAGCGTTAGTTACATTAAAGGTAATGAAATATAGATATATACAGCAAAAAATGATCTGTTTCTTCATCACACTACAGAAATGCTGTCACTCCACCACATTTGTATTTTCTCTACCTTGACATGGTACGGTCCCAGGACAATCCAGCCACAGAAGCAGTAACCCAGGTAAATGACTGCCACGCAGCAGCAGAACCGAATCACGTTGGGGAATGCAGCTCGAAGAGTAACAATCAAGATCTATGAAATCATTATAGCACGTAAATGTGTGTGAGTGTGAGTAAGTGAGTGAGTGTGTGAGTGAGTGAGAGAGAGAGAGAGAGAGAGAGAGAGAGAAACATTTTAAGAATGATCTGCAGATAAGTTACCTGATTTTAAGACACAATTTCTATTTCAATGAGGAGTTGCGAGCCTTACTACATTGCGATGTACCGCACAACTCTGTATCAGAAACTTACATTGTACTTCTGAAAGAATGTGAGGTAGCGAATGACTCCGACCCAGACCAAGAGAGTGGAAGTTCCTAACAGGATGCCACACAAATCATAGGAGGACATATCCTGTCAGGACAGAAGAAGAAGTCCGTCAGACACAGATAATGGTTTGATGAACCATAAACAGTAACTGAACATATGCTGTCCTCATATCTTGTGATTCTGAATGACTGATGACTTCAGTAATACTGCAGGGAGCAAAGGGTGTGGTAATAAATGTGACACACCTTGGACTCGATACCCATTTTGATGATGCTACCAATGATGGTGAGGATGTCACTGATGATAAGGAGGATATACCAGCCATTAATAAACTCCAGACGGTCAACCAACCATACTTTACGATCCAGATTCTCCTTGAAGAATTGCACAAACTCCTGAAACACGTAGAGAGACAGAAAGGAACAATACCATGAAAGAGCCAAATGTGATTTTGATGCTGGTGCCGTATAGGGAACACATAAACATCAGGATCAGTTTTTGATTGTAAGTCTGTTTACAGGTTTTGAAACATTGCAACTTGAACTTTTAGACTTTCACATTTTCACCTATATATTAATATCATATCTTTAATAACTAAAAAAAGACTGCATAAATTAGCTTGATTCATTACATTGTTGTATGGTGGACCTTTCTTTATTTTTACTGTCTCCTGACCTGTTGCAGCATGATGCCTCTGAGTACGGAGCGTCCACACAGCACCAATGAAAGCAGACACACGAAGACGACAGTTAAATCAAATGCAAGACGTGTGTAGTTCTGCGCTGGGGGTTTCAAGAGAGAGAGCAGAGCAGTTAGTCTTTTGCTGAACATAAAGAAAAGACTAAGTACTGGTACTACTCACGTGCTAACAAACATTGCTGCACTCCTTGGTCTCTACAGAAAACATGGGTATCGTGATAACTTTTAACGTCTAACTCATTTTTTTTACATTTGATCTTAATGGCAGTAGCTTGTTTTGGGGATATTATATCTTTATCTTTTACTTTATACAATTAAGTATGAATAAAGTTGCCTATCTTTAAAAAATATATATATTAATACACTTTTGCTGCAGAGTAATAAATTGTGTTACTTTGACAGCAATTGTCTTTTTAGTTGCATTCATCCATCAGTATCTCACCCTGTCCAGAGATGCTGGGGTCTTTACACTCCTTTATGAATGCCTGGTTTTCTAACCTGATCTTCACCATGCCGCTGTGAGCCTTGTTGTCCAGGATGATCTGAAGAGGAGATGATACCACAGGATAATGACAGTGTCCATATGTAAGTTTTATGTTCAAGCAAAAATGTATTCATCAGCATGAGGAAATTTAAAAAAATAAAATTTAAATCCTAACTATAAAGCCGCAGTGGGTAGCTCCTAGGGACCAAATCCTTCATCCTAACCCAACACAGATGTCTTTAATGCTGGGAAAAAGTGGTGGCCTTGAAAAAACCCAGGATGTGTGAAAACGACTAAACATTTGTGATGGAGCATCACCAATCATAAATAATGTACGTGTAGAACCATGCAATCCGTTTTAAATGTTTTAAATGAAGAAATCCATTGAAGAAAATGTTTAAACTTTGCACCATATGTCAACCTAAATTTTCCATATGACCACATCAAAGGTTTAATTCGGTCCCATTATGATTGTGTTTTGTCCTCCTTTGACATGATGTACAAAAAATGCTTGATTCATCGTCTTCATTGAGTTTTGAGAGACCACAATAGATCCTAGTATTAAGCTGACGAGTGGAGAAGTTTGTCTTTTAAGAGCACTGCTCACCGTTATGGAAAATGTGTAGCAATCAGGGATCTCATTGTTGATGATGGTCTGTATGTTTATTGCTTTCAGCTGGAAGTTTATGGTCACATTAATGAGCCTTAAAAATCAAGCAAAAGCATAAAAGGAGAGAGATATTAACAGGAAGCAACTGAGATAGGAACAAAGCCATAAATGTTATCATCCCTAAAAATAACCAAAAGGCACACACAAAGTAGGATAGAATGCTGGTCAAACCAATTTGTGTTTTTTTTAACAAAAGCCATGTCAATATTCTTACATGGAATTCATGATTACAAGAGTGTTTTAATTTCATCAGATAATCTCCACAACTGAAAGCAAACAAAATAAATGTGTAGCCATGACAGATATTGAGCCTTACTTGTGGAACTTGAGGGTAAAGTTTTTGTAACCATCTCCAAGTGCAAGTGGAGGAACTGAGAGAGGATTCACACCAATACAGTCTGAAAAAAAGAGAGAAAACGCATGTCGGTGAAACACTGCTATGTAATGTAGCTATAAACTACATGTACTGAGAAACAAAATTATCATAGTGGTGTCATTTTCCATGGAATTATGAGAGCAATGTACTCTTGGAATCGGTCACACGTTCTTTTATGAGTCAGTGCAACACAGTAACGGCACAATCAAATCTGCATTTTGGCAAATAGTTCATCTTGAAGAAGCATTTGAGTTTGAATATTTGTGATCTGAGGTACAGAAGGATTTTTGTACAATGGTGTTTCCACTGTTTACCTGGCTAGTTACTGATTTGGTCAAATTTGATGAAGCAAAGTTTCATATGAGGAAGTAAGAAACTCCAAGTTCATGTAACATCCTCTTTAAAAGTGTTCAGTGTATATTAAGCATACACACCATACTGAACAAAAGCAAATGAAACATTACTCACCCAAATTTACAGTCAACAACATAGCTTCATTAAAAAACAAAACAACAACAACTAAAGCACATCAAGACCAAATAACCTTTCTTGTAGATAGTTACACCCATTCAAGAGCTCATAATATTGTTACGGTCGTACCTGTGATGATACGAGGGTCTATATTGAAAGTATCGTTGGCTGGATCGATGCGTCCTTTCTTGTAATACTGCTGACAGAGGGAGAGGGCACTGCCATTCACCCCAACACTGTACACATAAGCATATCGCCCCACTGTGGTTTCTGGTAAAGCCAAATACTGGGGAGAGGAGGAAATTACTTTATTAAGTTAGTATCATCTAAACATCTTCAACATTGTCGAACTTGGCAGTGACAGTTTTGCTCTGACCAATCAATCAAGAGGATGGAAAAATGCTGACGTTATTGTGGGCCAGCTAGCTGGCCCTGAAAGGCGAATTTGAAATCTGATTGGTTAAAGAAACAGTCCCATTGCTAATATAGTTTAAGTTACATGGGCCAGCAGTACTGATTCTAAAGGCCCTGGGCAGATTAGATTGACATGGCAACACATAGAGGCTGAAATCTGGTTGGACAAAAAATCTAACATCCACATACACGTACGGGAAACATTGAGCCAAGGGAAACGCTACAAAATGAAGAGAATAGACTGTTGGGAATAAATTAATAAATACAATTTCATGAAACGAATATCAGAATTTATGTTGTAAATGTAGGTCAGTGCTTCTGATAGTGTTTAGGCAAGCAGAGAAGGCCTTGCTGGCCCTGATGGCCCACCACTGGATTTTGGTGATATCTACCAACATTGGGAGTAGCACGAGGGTGAATTTTCCTTATCCTTAGTTTAGTGAGTTTAACTTGTAATCACAGAGGTCTGACTAATAAAAAGCTGAATATAGCCAATGCCACTTATACGCAAAATTTGAAGTTTGTCAGAATCAACCGCACTTATGAATGAGCCAAATACATGTAGCTGAAACTACAAATGATGTTGTGATGTTAGGGCAATTTTGTTGTTTTCAGGATTCAATATATATGACCAGTGAAACACAATATAGTTCATTCAAAACTATTTTTTATTTCATGGTTATTTAAAATATATTTAACAATCTGTTCAGTAATTTTTGAGGTATACTCCTGAGAGAGCAAGAGGTAGAAATAAAGGTAAAGGTAATTATTGGTTAATTGTTCCACCAAATTTAGTTTTAACTTCACAGAGCACAGATAATGTGTCTTAAGAGCAATTTTTGTGCTTGTCAGAGAGACATAAGTGAGACTGAAGAAATTTCTATGTTAAATATACTGAAGGCTTGTTGCTGATCCAACATATCACTTGGCCAGACAGGTCAAAGCAGAATCTCCTCAATGTGCTGTTATCTCAAGACCTTTATATTCAGCTAAACATGGTTCCAGGGGCTCAGCAGAGTCTCGTTCCAGACAAAGGGTGGGTTATTAAAAAACAGAGATGATAAAATGGCAGATCAAATGATAAAAATTTGACAGAAAACAGGAAACTTAATTGAAATAACAAAGAAGAATACACTGTGGAATGCAAAGTGACATTACAGGGATCTCGGATCTTCAAGGAAGCCTTTTTCACTCTGTATTTAGGCTTACCTGCTCCACAGCATAGAAGATGTGATCATAGACTTCTTTCTGTGTATAAACAGCAAAGGACTCATCTGAAGACTCGTCATAATCTTTGAGGAAGAGATGCTTGAAGGTCATGGTGTTCTCCTCCTTGAAAGTCACTACGACCTGATTACTGAGGCCAAACAGGACCAACTGCAACAAATTAGAAACAGAAAACTAGTCAGAGAAGCAAGAAGTGGCTCAGAAGTGTCAGGATGAGGTATGAAAAAAGCCTCAAGTTGTTCAGGTAATATGTAATCTTCAGTAATATGTCAAGTGTAGCACAGAGCAAGAAAGTTTTAGTTTTAGTTTTTTTTTAAATGTTATGGAAACGCTAAGAATGTAGAAATTGCAAAACAGAAACCCAGATTACAACACAGTCCACTTGATTCCAACCTAAAGAACTGTTTTGAAGTCTGGTAAACCACATATTATCTGATGATGACATCAAGGGTTTATTTATTCAGATTGGTCCCTCTATCACAAACTGGACATTAATGAGGTCACAGAGACAATTATGGTTTATGTCAAATTGTGTGTTGACAATATGGTTGCTAAAAAGATCTCTACTGTGTTTTGTAACAATATGACTTATTTAACTACAGATGTAAAGGACCACATAATAGAAAAGAAAATGATCTTGAGAAATCATGACTGAAAATGAAGCAAGGGGAGTCAAAATCACATGCTGAGGGAAAATTGGAAGCAACATAAGGACTTCATTGAGCTATTCTTCAACTGACTCAAAGTAACTATGCAATACCATGACAGCAATAACTAATTTAGTGTAAATTCCAACCAAGCACTTACAACATCACAAGGCTTATTCTCGCTTGTTATATCTTGATTCTAACTCAGCGTTTAATACCCCTTGGCCCCATCTTTCAATAGAGAACTTGAACAATATGAACATTAATCGTTGTGTCACAAAGTGGTTTCTTTCTTTAACACATTGTACACAGCTGGTCAAATTCAATAACAACCTAACAGAGGCGACAGTAATCAGCACAGGAGCCCCACAGGGATGTGTCAGTTCCCCAGTTCTGAGATTGTATGCTGATGAACGCAGCAGTAGTCACTCCAACAACTGCATTCTGAAGTTTTCAGATGACACTGCCATTCTTAGCCTCCTGTACAAAGACTGTAGTCCTATTTACTGCCACTCAGAAACAGAAACATTTGTACAGTGGTGTGATAAAAACCATCTTATCATAAATGTAAAAAAAACAACACAGAAAATGACATTTGACCGACGAGTTGTGGAGGATCAAAGTCCAGGGTTCATCCACAGAGAGGCTATTAACCAGGTAGCCTCCTACAAATAACTTGGTGTTCATACGGATAGTATCCTTAGCTGGTTGGTCAACGTGCCTGCAGCAGAGGATGAACTTCTTACAGAGACTTAGACTCTTTGTTATCAAAGAGAATGTTTTATCTAAGAGAGCATTTCAGCTAAAGCTGACCACAGGCTACAAAACAGAGGGACATATGCAACATACGCATTTCAAATATTTACATTCCCAGACAAAATTACTGCAAAAAAACATTTTGAACAGGTGTAAAACATAACTGATGGTTGACTGAAAGTGTGTGCATAGAAGATGAAAAGGCATGTTGCTTGGCTAAAGATTGACATTGTAATGTACCTGCACTGTGACGATAATGATTTTCAGCAGCTGCAGGCCAAGTTTGAAGGGCTTGCGTCCCTTTGCATGATATTTATCACAGGGGCTCATGAAAAAGTATTTTAACTTCCGGCGCAGGTCCTCTTCATCCTCATTAGCTCCAACCCAATGGCCTGCTGGATCCGTAGAAAAATGCGGATTGTCGCAACTCTTGCTAAGATGGTTACCATGGTGATCATCGTGGTCGTGCTCGGCACTGCTGTCTGTTGAGCCGTAGCGACTGACAGAGCAGGTCAGATTGTCTCTTTCTGAAACAACAAGAAATATACAATCAGAGTCTACTTTATTAGATATGCCTGAACACTTAATAGACACCACAGCCAAAGCCTTTCACAACTTGACCACTCTTACACCTGTCAGGCCTATGACCCCACCTGCTCCCTGCCATTCTCCTTGGCCGCTTTCTGCCCTCTTTGTCCATTCCGCCTTACCACCACGGATGCTAAAATTTGTAGCAATTTTCACTATTATGTTGATGGATTACTTCCTGTAACCTGTATGCTATATCTTGACTTTGAGGTGGTTGAATGTGTGTAAGCTAGAGTGTCCTAAAAGGTGTGTAGAAAAGGATTATTAATTAACACCCTAGCTATGGAACATGAATTGTATGAAATCACAAAAATCACCCTAGTTTCAAAAAGGTGCTGATTCTTGTCTTTGAGGCTGCAGTTGTCGTACTTGACAACACCTTAAAATAACTGTGAGCATTACACGTGGGCCTCAGCCTGAACAGCTTTCATTACTTTCACCTCTGTCTGATACTTTGTGTTTCACCTGCAGCAACAGCTCTGACTGCCAGCCTCTGCTCTTGCTCTTCAAACTCTCTCTAACTCCACATCAGTGTCTGTAAATCACCACCACTAACAAGTGAATTTATACTAATTTCTACCTCTACTGTCACTGCAGTCACACTTGCAATGGTTGAGCGAGATGTCAGTAAAAAATACATTACTTCAATTACAGCCCAACATCAGTTTTCCACACAAAGGTCTGAAAGTGTCGTAGATTATTGGCATTAAGCTATGGTAAGACCACAAATTCACATCAGTGTGTGTAGTAATAGATTCTTAAAGAATCTATCTATTAATCATAGCTTCTTAAAGAGGCTGTGAGTGACATATTTGCCCCTCTCTATTTATACTGTTGTTGTGGTAGGTAGGCTGTAAGCAATTCCATGCAAGTTTTAATATGTGGTAATCAGTAACAAAACACTTCCAGACTTTCTATCTGTCTCATGTTGAGCACAACTGAGGAGATTTCTTACATCTGATCTCATACGCTGTATGCATGTTATTATTCTATATTGTTATTTCTCCTATATGTAATTTATTCTTCCCACATACAACTCCTATTGCCAACCTGGATATTTCAACTGTAATTGACTCTGAGGTTTAACATTTGAGGTTTCTTCCTTTTTTCCTTACATGTTAAGGTCTTTGCCATCATACAACGCTTTGAGCTGTGCCATTTGTTGTGTTGCTCTATAAAGCTCTTTGAGAGTTGCGCATCACCAAACTACAAAATTTTGACTTAAAGAATTAATTTTGAAAATAGCAAAGGAAGAGGGAATGGTAGAGAGTTGGAGGAAGAGACAGAGAAAAGTAGACAGATCCTGTGCCACGTGGGCCATATTTCCATCTTCAAAACAATGGATCTGACAAAGATAAAATATCACAAAATTGGGAACCATATTGGTCATTGTGCTGTGGTTTTAGAGGAACTGGCAACATCTGACAGGAAGTCAGATGCAACACAGCCTAATTAGTCTCAATCCTTGTCACATGTTCATAGCTTGCTAGACCAGGTTGAGACAGAGGCAGCAAAAATGGGGTCACATGGGCTGTAACTGCAGGAGTGTTATAACTTCAGTATGTTTATACTTTTACTTTATATGCTGAAAAAACATGATTTTAGGACATGCTCAACTATTCTTCATTGCGTATTCCTAAAGATCTTTCCACTTTTTTCAGTTAAATTCAATTTGTGCATAGTCAGATAAAATGCCAGCTCAGAGTGAATCCAAGCTCCAAGACGTGAGTCAGGGCATCACAAATGAGAAGCTTTGCAGCGTTTTTCAATGGAAAGAGGATGTGAAACAAGCAGTGGCGGGCCGTGCATTTGGTACCTGGGCCTTCAGTGGGGAATTCCCCGACTACCCGAATCCACCTCTTAATACAACCACTATCACGTCACAATTATCACAATTGACCCACCTCTTCTCACGATGTCTAGCAATGCTGACGTCATTGTGGGCTAGCTAGCTGGTCCTGAGAGGGGAATTAGAAATCTGATTGGTTAAAGAAACAGTCCCATTGCTAATATAGTTTAAGTTCCATGGACCAGCAGTACTGATTCTGAAGGCCCTGGGCTGATTAGATTGACATGGCAGCACATAGAGGCTGAAATCTGATTGGACATAAAATCTAACATCCACATACACGTACTGGAAGCACCGAACCAAGAGAAATGCTACGAAATGAAGAGAATAAACTGTTGGGAATAAATTAATACAATTTCATGGAACAAATATTAGAATTTACGTTGCAAATGTAGGTCAGTGCTTCTGATAGTGTTTAGGCCAGCAGAGAAGGCCTTGCTGGCCCTGACAGTCCACCACTGGAAACAAGGCAAATACTACTGTGATACGATGTTAGTCAGCACAACCAGTTAACAAGATAAATACTCGACTGAACAAGATATTCATTTGCAAGAATTAATTCTTTATCTTGCAATAGTTGCTGTTTTCAGCTATTTTCAGCTGATCAGAGCTCCTTTCAGGCTGCTGTGAGCTGGTGGTGTGCTGGGAGTTTGAGGTCAGCAAAAGTCATGCAGGCTGAACTTACAATTTAGGCAAGGACTTTTGGGGTTTAGATGTTTGGGTGGCACGGTGGAATGGTGGTGAGCACTGTTGCCTCACAGCAAGGAGGTTGTGGGTTTGAATCCTGGGTCAACCTCCACACCCTTCTGTGTGGAGTGTGCATGTTCTCCCTGTGTCTGCGTGAGTTTCCTCCGGGTGCTCCAATTTCCCCCACCTAGTTTGGGGGAGTTGATCCTTGGGCACTGATGTGTGTAAAGTATTTGTATGTACATATGTGTGCTGCCCACTGCTCCTCACTGAGGATGGGTAAAAATGCAGCTCATTAATTTTCCTACAGGGATCAATAAAGTACCCTTCTTTCTATCTTTCTTCTAAAATAAAGTCCCACCACACAAACAGAAGCTTACAGAGAAATCATACACATAGTTAATAATGAAATGTGCTTTGCATAAATTTGCTTGTACAGTTTTAGTATGTCAATTTGTAAATGTTCACGGTCATGGCAACAACTGGCTTTGTGATTTCAGCCTTTTTAACTTGTTTTTATAAATATCCGAAAAAGGGTCTCACTTAACTAACCTTATTTCAACCCCTAAACCTTCGGTATACACAGCTCAAATTAGAACGTGTGTTTTTTTTAACAGGGTATTACTGATAATTACATGTAGTTGACAGCAACATACCTAAGGATGACAGCACATACAGAGGATGACAGTATTTCAATTAAAACACAGACCAGGCAGAGAAGGTGCTCTTGGCATTCTAGGTTGCGTGTCTCTGTGAGGATAATGATAAGGAGCCAGAAGAGTCTAAACACTTAACATTTCATGCAGACAAAAGGTAGGAAGCCAAGCGCACCCAGATCTTTGATCAGAATAGTGTGATGCTTGTCATGGAAGATAGCAATCGGACAAACAAGTGTGCCGCGGCACCAGGTTTGACACACCGAGTCACTCATGCGGAAAAAAACCTGTGGAAATATCTGACTCTTCCGGTTCATCACTGTCTGCAATCACTGTCAGAGACACTAACATAGCAAACTGTCTGTCAATCAAAATCCATACCGTGTCTGAAAACCTGTCAACTAACTGGTATCAGTGCCTGGATCTAGCCCAACAAGCCACACAGGAGGCCACACACAGAAAAGGAGTCCAGCCATTCAACTAACGCCCGAGATGAGGTACCACATGTAACAAAACAATGCTATGATATGCGTGTTCTGGCCTTCATGTAGGGTAGAGGTGACAGCCTTTAACATTAGGTTTTTCTTTTTACATCTGTTGCAACAGCTTAATTGCCATGTATGATTCATTACTCTGTTCTACCGATCAGGAATTGGCATGCTGGTATAAAACAATTAAAAATCTTTTTCAGTGTGGTAGGATTCCCACACTTCACATCAACAAGCCTGCAAAACACTGCATACTCAACTATGCACAAGAACAGCTTATGTTTTCAGGCATGAAAATGCCAAACCATTTAGATCTACTTAATTCTTTGTGGAGGTCTGGAAAAAAATTAACAATAGTCTCTTTGAGACCAAGAAAGCCCATGGAGTGCAGCCTCAAAATTGGGGGAATCCTTCCTGGGGTGGAGTTGTATCATTTTACTGTTAGTAAAAGCTAAAATCTACCGCCTATTGCCTTGGTCAAGGCAATCCCAGAGTAATTAGCCTAACACACAGACATGTTTTTTAAGTGGGTGACACCCATGCAGGCACAGGGTGAACATACAAACTACAAGCCAGGGTCACCAGGCCGTGGATGGTTGACCCTGGAACACAAACAACCTTCTTGCTGCGAGGCTACAGTGCTTAGTGGCTTAATAAGAAAAAAGAAAAAAAGAAACACTTAATACCCAGGTTGAATATTAAAAAATAAAGTTTAAATGAACAGAAAACAGCCCGCAAAAATGAGACAAAAACGTAGTAAAATATAATAAGCAAATGCTAACTGATAAAATCAGTTTTGCTCTTAATAGATAGATAGAAATTGCTGTACTAAATCTACTGTTTTGTATTCTTTCTGCAGAATAAACAAGCTACACTACCGTTAGTATAACCTTAAGCACTGGTTAAATTAATTGGATACAGTAATTTAAAGTTAAAAACACAATACAAATTTGTAAAAAAAAATATTTTAACTCTTAATTTTTGAAGCTATGTTTAGTTTTTTTTTTGTTTTTTGTTTTTTCAAATAAATTTCTCTTTATTCTCTTTGTGTTGGCTATCTTTTAATAAGGACTTCCCCAGAAAGCATCCTGTCATCTTTGGTAACCTTGGGCTTTTCACAAAAATTTACAATAAAACTTTAGACCATTGGTGGTTTGCTCAAAGTTGAAAAGGTTAATCTATCTTTATGATATGAGATGAATAATTAAATGGACAAAATCCTGGTTTAGTGTTTATGTCAAAGTTTATGCATTTGTTAGCCTCGCAGCGTGATCATTCCTGCATTGTGACTTGCCGTGTGACAGAAACGGAGGAAAAAACATTTCTGTTGAGTCATCACTGCCAAACTATGATGTATGTACAGCAAATTGAGCTGCTTGAGTAAACACACTGTAATTACGAGCTCGAATATATATTTACAGCTCTGTTATGGTTGTGTCAACAAGTGCACACTGGCAGTACACACTGTAACATCCAAATACTGGAGGGAATTTAAAAAGCGCAGGAAAACAATCACACTGCTATCTTGTAAACAAAAATAAGTCACGAGAGGCTACAAAGACTCACGAGGAGCAAACAAAGACTCTGACATTCCGTTACCTGAGGCGTCCAGAGTGTTTTTCGCTGCCATAGAGATTAAAATCAATAAATACGTTTATAATGTAATGTTCCTTCTCCTTCTTCCAGTTCCAGCGCTGACTGAGCTTCTAGCATCGGTTTGACAGTTTCTGCTGCTGTGAAATTCCTGAGCCGGACGGTTTGTGTTAGCCAAACTTCCGCTCAAGAGTCACGTGATCCGAATCAGGTGACAAACCCAGAACACTAACCCTGGCAGCAAAGCGCCGCCAAGTGGTGAGGACAAACTGGCTCATTCTAAATTAAGTGAACAACATTTTACACGATCGAAGCGTAGGGAGGAGCTTTACCGGATAATTCAAATTGAAGAATAATGGACAAAATTGAATGTAAATGCGGGAAAAGTGTGAGTAACTGTAACTGTAACTGTAACTCATACTGCAATTAAGTAACACTTACACAAAGAACACTTACGCTTAAAGGAAAACTGCTCTGGGCTATTTTAAAGTAAAAATTTAGTGGACCTTTTCCCATGATCCTCATTAATAATTGACAATATCACATAGAAAAGGCATAATTTTCGGATCCTGCGTAGCTTAGGTGTTAAGGCGATCACCTAGTGATCAAAGGGTTGTCAGTTCAATCCCCCACTCCACCATGTCTATGTCGAAGGTCCCTGAGCATGACCATAATTCCAAATTGCTCCGTACAAGCAAGTTGGCCTTCCATGGCTAACTTCAGCTGTCGGTGTGTGAATGGGTGAATGTGCGGCAAACACTGTAAAGTGCGTTGGATAAAAGCGGTCTAGAAATGTAGTCCATTTACCATCATTTTGGGGTGCCTCAGTGGCTCATCTGGTAGAGTTCATGCCACGCTCTGCAGCGGCAGTTTTGATTGTGACCTGTGCCCTTCGCTACGTATCATTCCCTTTCTCTGCCCTGTCCTTCCTTTCTGTCTGTCTCTATACTGTACCTATCAAAATAAAGCAGAATGCCAAAAGAATTCTTAAAAAAACGAAAACAAAACTTATGAAGATGAATTCATTAGTAGTTAGTTATCTCAGAGTTAAGAGGTTGAATACTGCAAGATACAATTATTTTTCTTTTTATTATAACATTGTACATCAACAAATCACATACAGTAATTCTTGAAATATAACAGTAAAAAAGTCCATACTATTTTGGTAATATATACAGTATACCCATAGTATTTTCATTGGCTGCTATGGTTTCTAGAATTAATCATAAATCTTAAGCCATAAATACACTCCTGCCTATATTTACTGTACAGTATTTCCATATTGTAAAAGCAAAAATAAATAAACATGCAAAACATGGTGGTATAGTTGCAGTCGTAAAATAATTAGGTCAAGCTGCCGTACCTTTGGAAAACAGCACAGCTATACAGTGTCTATCTGTACATGTTTGTGTTGTGACAGTGGGACAAGTCAAATCTGTATCAAAGTCAACGAAAAGTTTTCAATTCCATCAAGCTCTCAATACAAATACAGTCACAGAATTTATTTGATTAATAGTGACATTGGGAATATTTCCAGCTGCATGATGAGGCAGCATTTGGTCAGACAGAAACCAGGACCCATTTTCACCACAAGATTGGCCAGGACTCCTTAGATGTTACACAGAGAAATTATGTATTCTGCAAGACAGGTATGTCCTTGTGGGCGATCCTCCATATAAAGTATATCATACCGTGTTGCAGAGGTTTTCAACTGGTGCTCCATGGCCCTCTGGTTGTCCATTGATGTATTGTAGGTGGTCCTTGGAAATTAATTCAGTTAATACTAGATGTTAAAATATTTATTGGTTTTTATAAGTGTATTTTTATGTTAATGTAGGTAAAATAATTGATAGCTTGTGTGTAACTCAGCACGTACAGAAATCTCACAATAAGTAAGAAAAAAACCTTATCTCAGCCCATCCCCACCCCCACATTGGTAGTCCTAAAAACAGCCAAAAACAGGTTGAAAATATCTGCCTTATTGTATTATGTCAGGAGAACCTAAACATTGCATGCTGTGTTCTGTTCTGTGCTTACACATGAAAGCTGAGGTGCTCCTGCTCCCAAATTATAACTTAGAGGTCACTCTAAATGATGATGATGTCTCTCTGTCCACCAGTCATTTCTATCTATTTTCCAGTCCCTTGTCTCTTGCGATCACAGCCTCCTCAAACTTGATCATGAGTGTGGTGCCCTTGTGCCAGTGGACAGAGACTTTGGCGGGAAAGCCACTCAGAGTAAGCATGGCCTCTACGATTCCTCCAGTGAAGGCAGCACAGTTCAAGGAACTGTTCTCCTTGGGAACAGAGATATACGTGTTGACAAGGGGCTCCTTTTCGATGATGTAGTAAGTTTTATCATCGTCATTGGCCTGCTCTAGTTTGTCTGCCTCTTTACCGAACAAGGCTTTCCATACAGAAACCTGCGGAAAATTGAGATGAGAAAGAGGATGTTGTACAAGGTAATCAGTTCTGTGCATGGATCTCACCATTTAAGTGTACTGAGCTTAGCCTGTTATCTGTGGTTGCTGATTGTGGTGTCACGTAACTTTTTTCCATGTTACAGACTTAATCTTTCCATTACCCTCACCAAAAAGTCAGACAACTCTGTCAGTGTATTCTGTGTACAGTGTAGTAGTTATTTATTATTAGTATTTTCTGTAATAATGTATTCACTGAATAGGAATGCTATCTTTTACTGTATGATAGTTATATAATTATTATATGATATCAACTGTATGATGATATACAATCCAAATTGGTCTTTTGTCTTTTGACTCATGTTACTAAGTAATTTTGATGAATTGATGATATTACAACATATAACATAAAACGATGCTTTGAGCTTATCATTTGATTCAAGGTTGTCTAACTGGCGCAATGAGTATTTTTAGGCTTTGGCTTCTGAACTGGCACCAGAACCCTAACTCCTGAACCAGCAGTAACATTAAAAGCATTTTTATATAAAATTTGAGGACACACAAAAGATAAAATCAGAATCATGGCTTTGAAAATTTCAAGCGAAGCAGATGCAGATTATAATAAAGGTAGTACTCATGAAAGGATCATGGAAAACTATAGTAGAGGAAAAACTGGACCTATGATATAATAGTAGAGACACGAAGGCCCATTAACTAATAAAAGCACAACTTTAATTATGATATCTTATTTGTCTCCCCAATCTAAATCTCATGTTGTATATATTTAAATAGATTTCAAATAACGGAAGGCTGAAAATTATATTGGATTGTAATTAAGAAGATGTGCGATAGCTTAGATGGACGATGCAATAATGGTATGTGAAGTCCAACATTAAAGAAATTGCAAATTGAGCAAATAAAATTAATCACCGACGAGCAAGATAATTTTTCTGCTGTAGTGTAACTATAATACGGAAAATTATCTTACCTTGATGAACAGCAGTATATTCAGTACTTTCGTCTCCCTCTTGCCATTCTTCTCTCTGAGGACAAGCACATCCAGGAGACTGGCTCCCACTTTGTGGCCCAAGCCGGCCAGACGGGCTTGCAGCTCGGGTACAGAGTAAACTCTGCTCTGGCAGTACTGCACCACTTCTGAGAACAGCAGGGTGAAAGCATTCACACTCACTTCAGTTTTAGGCCGGGTCAGAGAGCGCTCCAATATACCAGACTTTCCTTTGGTGAAACGAGTCTCCATTTTCTGATTAAATGAGTTGTATCGCTGCAAAGTGAAGAACACGGGTTAAGAGACTTAAGTAAAACAAGTTAGACACATTTGGTCAGCCAGTGGTTTAAAACAAACTGATGCAGGGAACGCTTTCCATCCATCCGTCATCTATGCCACTGCGTTTATCCATGTCAGGGTCGTGGTTGAGCTGGAGCCTATACCAGCAGTCATTGGGAGAAAGTAGGGGTAGGCCATGGACCGCTCACCAGTCTATTGCAGGACTTACACAAAGAGAGACAACTCAATCACATTCCGATTAACACCTTTGTTCAATTTAGATATTATACTCCTATTCACCTAAGGTGAATTTAAAGATGGGAGGAAACCCATGCAAACATGGGGAGAACATGCAAACTCCACACAGGTAGGACCAGGATCCACCCAGAACTCGAATCCAGAACCTTCTTGCAGTGAGGCAATAGTGCTAACCACCAAGCCATCACCCTTTACTACATAACATGTCATAAGCTTTCTCTATGTCAGGAGAGCAGCCACTACTCCGTTTTTAATGACTATAGCTTTCCTGATCTGAGTCGACAATATTCCTCCTTGTCCTGAAACCACTTTGTTCTATTGCAAAACACGCCTCCTTCTCCAGCTTGTAGCCAAGTCGGTGTGTAACCATTCTTTCCATCATTTTACGTGAGTGCTGTTAATGAAATAGGTCTATGAGCCTGGCTGAGATGTGTCATTCCCTGGTTTTTGAATCAGGATCACAATAACATGTTTCCAAGGAGGCAAATAGCGTCCCTTCCTCCTGTACGCACGTATTTATAATAGCCAGTATCTCATGTTACAACATAGCATTTAGTCTCTTGAATCTCACAATTTAGACCATTTTTTTTGTTTTTTTTACAGACTTCTTATTTCCACTTACCAACGCTTCTGTTGCCGTTTCAGTTACTTCCGGGTCTGAGTTTTTTCCACGTGACACGAGCTTTTGAAAAAACTTTATTGAACATTTTTTTAAATCAGTGGTTTGAAACAAATTTCAAAGCATTTGTCAATAAATAAATAAATAATATTAAGTTTATACATTATTGTATATTTGATACCTTTGGAAACTTGGAAACGTACTATAAAACTTAATGAGGATAGATCCATTGGTGGTCACCTAGCTGAGTTTAGGAGGCTAAATGTACATGAAATTACACCATATGGTCAGTCAGTTTAGGACTGAGAGATTGGGAGGTGGTGGAGTTTATTAAAGTGAGACCAGTGAGGACCACTGGTGTCTGGAATTATTTTCACTGTTGAGTACATAAACACACTCACACATGTCACATCAGCTGGTAAACATTAACCACAACTACTCTAATTCTGTTAATTGAGTTAGACACAGTATAAACGTAAACAGTACAAGGCTAAATAATATATGTGGGAATGACTGAAGCCATCAATATACTAATTTTTACATAGAACAGAACTTTTTAGCTCAATGATTGCTCAATTATAAGTTTGTTTACCAGTGTTTAAGGGGTTAACCCGGTGGACTGGAGTTTGTTTTGCTTTTGAGTTTAACCTCGAACTAATCAATATTTGGAGACCTCAGTGTACAAAGAGTACCCTCCCCTATTGGGACACAATACTATAATCATGCACGTACACTGACACATCAGCACAACAATCTCATGAGCCAGTCCAGGGGAGCACAAATGCACTATTCAGAACAAATATTTGAAATTGGATGCTGATGATAGAAGTTCCTTTTTGCCCAATTTTTTTCAGGCCTGGTCGGATTATTTTATCTGCATTTCACTAGAAAGGAGCCTGCTTGTAATTTATTTTAATTAAGTACAGCACTTAGTAGAGTCAACATGACTTTATTTGGGCGTGTGTTTTTTATTCTGGCTGTATTCTACTGCAGCGTCCGCAGTAGACCTACAGGTAACTTATTTTATCTATTCAAAATATTTCAACATTGGGTTCTAATGAACGTTTCCAGGTTGATCCTCATTGCAGATTTCATGTGTACTAAAGGGTTTTCACCCTGCGGAAACCTCTAATGTTACGACTAGTATTATCGGTGCACTGTCCTGAAACCGGCCAAACCTTTAGTCTTTGTGCTGAATTTTGTTTTGTAAGGAGGAACCAGAGAATGAGTGTCATTTGATGTAACCTAAGAATTCATCCATGTTTACTCATAAATGAATGTTGTCGTTTTTAGATGGCTACCTACGAAATATGGACAGCTTTATTCAGGCTGTGGAGCAGGTGGAACACTCTAATCCTGGTCTTTCTCCACTGGCTCTGCTCAGGGCCCTACGGAGGACAGCTGGCCATGATGATCCTATGACTATCCATTTCTTGGGTGCTTCAAATAATCTCAATGACACTGAGCTCCTGGAGACAGCAATTCTTAACGTGACGTCCTTCAGCTTTTTTGACAAGGCCACACACCACATTGTGACAGACCATGGAGAAGAGAGAGGGGTGGTTCTTGCCCCTGATGGCACCACAGTAGCCCTGGTGCCCTTACTGCTGGGAGTCGAAATGGGACTGAAGGCCAAGATAGAGGGTGCAGCAGCTGATGGGATTTTCCCCCTCACCTTAGGCAGGACTCTGGGTTTGACCTTCCTCAGCCTCCAGGATTTCCCACCAGCTCACCGCCTGGGGCCAGATGGCTGCTGGGACAGCACGGTCCACCCTAAGGTGTTCAGACTGCCTAGGATTCCCACCCTGGCCACCACTGCCATTATTAATGGGGGCATGGATGGAGCCATTCTGGGCACAAACCTCAGCACTCTACCCGCGTCAGAACCACCACCGCCCCTGAGTTACATTTTGAAAGGATACTATAGCTTCATTTTGCAGGAGGGACAGGGGATTGATGCTGTATCCAGTTATGTTAGCCCAAAGCGAAGGGAGACCTCGAGATCTCTTCTGGAACCTCTTGACCTTCACAGACAGGTGATGGATACATTAGCATTGGTTTGGAAGTTGGAGAAGACAGAATGGATTGCACTGGACACTGGAGTTGCGAAGGCAGTGAAGGACGGACTGAAGGAATTTGTCAGCAAGTATTGGGGTGAGCTGTGAAATAATTTATACACGGTGTCTAAATATCGCACACTGAATACTTAAGCATTTCTTATTGTTTAAATGTAATCCAGTAACTGTGATTAGAATTTTAATCCTGGTGTCTTGGGAAACTTATACTCATGTGATCACTGGAGTTGACCAGTTTTGAAAATCTTAACCATCATCCTTTTACTTCTTCCTCAGACTGTCCTCAAATCATCCCTCGGTGTCAGTGGGGTGCAAAGCCCCACCAGGGAACGCCACAGACAATGTCTCTGCCCGTACAATTTCTGTACATCCACCACACCTATGAGCCCTCCTCACCTTGTTTATCTTTCCAAAAGTGTTCCAGAGACATGAGGGCCATGCAACGCTTCCACCAGGAAGACCGTGGCTGGATTGACATTGGATACAGGTAATCAATATTTTGGAGGATGGACCATATAAACTTCAAGCTGCATTTTCAATGATTCATGTTATTAAGGATTATAAAAAATACATGTAACAGCTGTGATATTTTCATCAGCTATAATAGTGTTGTCACACAAACGTAGTAATGTGTGCGGGAAGCATAGTATTTAATGAGATTCATGGAAATGTGAGCTTAAATCAATAATGTAAGATCTAATAACCTGCAAAGCTATACAGATGATTTATAAATGGTTCATTTTAGTAAAGGTTTTTGCCGGCATGTCTCTCACTCTCTGTGTGCCTTCAGTTTTGTGGTAGGCTCAGACGGCTACGTGTATGAAGGCAGAGGTTGGAACAATGTGGGCACACACACCAGGGGGCACAATGCTATTGGATATGGTGTATCCATAATAGGCAACTACACCGCCGCCCTGCCA
Organism: Brotula barbata; assembly: GCA_900303265.1. NCBI lineage: Eukaryota > Metazoa > Chordata > Actinopteri > Ophidiiformes > Ophidiidae > Brotula > Brotula barbata. Next base: position 70,744 of record OMNV01025938.1, read on the forward strand.
ACTCGTCACACCATGGACCTGCTGCGTCATCGTCTCGTTCAGTGTGCAGTAAATGGAGGAAAACTGGCTGTCAACTTCACTATCCATGGGCACAGGCAGGTGGTGAACTACACCAGCTGTCCTGGGGACGCCTTCTATTCTGAAATCAGCAGCTGGGAGCACTACAGGGAATAACAAGACTCCAGATCCACTTATCATTAACTAGGCATTTTTGTTGGTGTCACTGTGTAAGGCTCTTGGCTTAACCTCTTAAACTCTGAGTCAATCACCACTGTGTCTGTGTATCTTCATGAAGTTTTATTTTAAATTCTGTTCACAAAGGTGCCAAATACAAAACAATATCCAAACTAACTAACTGAATTAATCAAATCAATTAAAAATGAAAGTATGAAAAATAAACTGAAATGTATAAATAAAACATAAATTTAAACACTAGCAAATTAATTTGGTAATTGAGTACACTACACAGTACAGTACTTTATTGATCCCTGTAGACATTTTACTCCATCCTAACTATGAGGCACAGTGGGCAGCACACACATGCGCCCTGGGACCATCTCCAGATCTTCTGTCTGTAGGCCTTGGTCAAGGGCAATGGCAGTGATTAGCCTAGCACACATGTTTTTGTGGATGGGGGAAACTGGAGGAAACCCACGCAAACACGGGGAGAACATACAAACTCCACACAGAAAGATGAAGTTGACCTCGGGATGTGTTAGGTTTCAATTTATTCAAATTTGATATAAAAGTTTTGGTGGTTACATCAGAGTTGAATGGGTTAAAACTGCATAAACTGAAAAACAAACAACCATAAGTGAAGCCGGTTTAAGTTAATTCTATTTTGTTTAGAATGATGGGGAACAAAAATCAGTGAGTCTCACATGGTTGAGCACCACAGGGTGTTAATACAATGAAGGGGAATTTATTGCTTTGTGCTTTATCACTGGTGTCATAAGCAGCACAGAACTCATCCAGTTGCTTATTTCTTAACCCTTGCAGAGTAGGCAGGAAAATACAATAGCAGTCATCGCATAGTCATAGTAATATGTATTAGGCACCGCATTAGGGATAAGCTACACGCAGCAGTAATCAAAGGGATGCAGTAAGGCTGGGGAGTAATAAACATTAAGGAAGGAAAGGAAACACTTTATACACCGATAAAGTAATTGGTAATTGAGTACAATCAGTGCAATTAGGATTTTGGATGAAGGTAATGGGCTCTCATCATAGTAGTCACACAATAATAATTGAGTACACCATGTAGGAAGGTAATAAAATTATTTAAAAGATAAAATTGAATAATAAGTCCTCTACTTTAACCGTAATTTTTGTAAGGCATAGTATTTTTATGAACCCATAAGATTCTCTTTTTTCTTGATGTGTTGGGTATCTTTTTAGGAGATTTCCACAGAATGCACTCTGATATATTTGGTATCTTTGGAAACATTTGGCTTTTCACCAGAATTTAAAATAAAAGAGGCATTTATGAATATTGTTTCAATGGTGGCAAAACTTACAGGCATCTTAAGCATGATATGAAGACAGGGCCACCTTTGTTCAGCAGCTGGACACTCTGAATCCTTACCCAAACTGAAATCATACGGCAACCGGGCCTCTTGAGGCAACTTAAATACAAATGAATGCATGTCAGAAAATATTATCTTGCTGTTGTAATGATCACAGTATGGGTTCCATTTCTGACCAACCTGGTAAATATAGGTACACTAACTGGTCGAGTACACTTTATGGCAAAATGCTTAGGGCTTTTTAAGGATAAGCAGCCTTGGTCCTCCCTTTGCTTGAAGGGAAGTGTAGTTCCAGAGACAGCAGTCATTTTGTGTGCTCAAGACTTGCAGCCACCAGATGGGGATGCCTCTCCCATCAAGCTCCAAGCCCTTTGTGACATCACACATACTATTCATGATGATTCAAACGTTCCATTTTCAGATATTTAGGGTCACCAAAACAAGTCACATTACATCTGAGTGTAATCCTCCGAATGTTTTAAAAAATTTTGTGCAATGAATTCGAAAAAGGAAAAAGTGGGGAAAATGTGTTCATGTTCCATGTTTACCATCAAGTCTGCATTTAAAACTTCATCCACTTTCTGGTCAAATGGTCTGGCTTGTCAAAATGCCACCAAGTCTGCAGAAACACATGGTTTTAAAATATGAGGCAAGTTTTTTTCCCTCTGTATGACAGAACTTTAAAGCTGCTGTTGAAAAACAATGGCAGTTATCCTCTCAGAACTACATTTTCTGACATTTTTTCTCATACTCACTTATTTGTAAATACATCATAAAAGTTGACAATTTGGTTGTAAATTAAGATGGCCTGTGAGATAGTTGGAAATAAACATGAAGACATTATGAAAGGTTTTCCTCCAAACTGGATCCTGTATCCCACTTTGAAAATCAACTCCCAGCCAAAGGTTATTTTAATCAGTCAAAAACTTGTGCGTTTTTTCTAGACCAAAGGTGACATTAACAATTATGGTTAACAGTTGACGTGTTGTTAAATTGGCGTCAGATTGGTAACCTTTAGTTTCAGTTTGCCTATTTTACTGTGTCAGACCAGTCTGTGATGGAGGTCTGCGTCCATGTATTTTCAGTAAGTGTGCATGTGATTTCCCCTAAAAGAGGGAGGTGCAGTTGTTGTTTACAGAGATAAGCGATAGAAAGGAGAGAGCTGGGTGAAACCCAAGTTCCACTTCCTGCAAAAGCCTCAACAACTGTGTACAAAAAAAAAGTCTGTGGCGAATTACTTCAATATAAAGCACATTTGTATCATATTGTAGATGTGATTAATCAGTCAAATTTTATCTGTATGGCACAATAGCAACTCAAAGTGCTTTTCGTAGTTTCATAGTTTTCATAGTTGTAGTTGTGTGTTAAGCACAGTATATCTATATAAAGACTAACTTACATATGATTACATCCATTTGTTCAAAATATGAAAAATGATGCCGTATTATCAATGAACAACTTTTTTCCCACTCTTTAAATTTAGGTTATTTTGTTCATTTCTAAAATCAGCAAAAAGGACCACAGAAGCCCAGAGGAGGCACGTCAGAATGAACTATAATGCTTGTCTTCTCAATACCAAACAGAACAAAATTCTGTAGATGGGACACAGTCTAAAATATATATTGTTACTGAAATCAAAGAGGCTGTTTGTACGTGGTGAGGTCCCATTTATAAGGGTTTGATGTGACATCCTGCAACAACGGTAAATTTATCCTTTGAATCTTTTTTTTTTTTTTTTTTTACTTACACAATGATAGTGAAACTAGTTTGAAAACAGTGACCCCTTGCCAGAGGCTGTGGATTCTGAGACAAAGTCCAGCCCTCGCTGCTGGTTACAGTCTTCATATCATGTGGTGAAACTTTCCGCACTTCACACTGCAGACACGTCGTCCCACTGTGAGGCAGCGATGGCTTCCGATAAGCACTCTACATCTCTTAGAGCGGCACTGAGGGACACGTTGGAAGACCTGAGTGACACTCACATAAAACATTTCTGTTCAGCCATCCGGGACCGCAGCGAAAAGCCACGGGTGGTGGACAAAGCTTTGAAGGGTACAGATTTCTTTGAAATAGAAAACTGTCTGGTTTCCACCTTCACTGTGTCTGGTGCCATCGATGTGACTCTGAAGACGCTGCGGCAGATCCGCTGCAATGAGGAGGCAAAGCAACTTGGTGAGTTTATGGTGTAGATAAAATGGTTAACGGAGTAGTTCATTTAGGTTCATTTGGATTATTGCTCAACAAAGACGTCTGGACAACGGCATGTTACCTTATAAACATCAATAACAACAACAGCAAAGATGATTGTGAGGTGATGATGCATAGTTATACTAGATATATATGTGTTTCTGTATTTAATTCTTTTTTCTTGCACATTCGTTTCTGCTTTATTCTAATGGATATAGTAGCGAGACAGACACAGAGAGAGGGGATGATATTGTAGTACATTAAGGAAACAATAGAAGAACTTTGTAATTATTGAGTGCAGCAGGTTACTTATCTAACAATACCCGTCGTGTTTGGCGCTGCTTAAGCGTACGATCATTATTGGTAACAATAATGACACTCATGGTACAGAGGCAGAACACCCAAAGGCATGATGGGGAAACCCCGCCCACATAACGCGTTACAATATGCACAAGTTTTTGCTTTAATACGTTTGCAAAAATTTCAGTTTCAGTTTCACTTGGTCATCATGGGGAAAGTGGTATGTATAGATCGATTAAACCAAATAATGATAATAAACAAGACTGTAACATAACAAATTGTGGAATATACATATATATGTGTGTGTGTATATATACATGCATACATACACAGTATATATGTACTACTACTGTGCTACTTTCAGACATGAATTATTTATCTAGGCTGTTCATGAGAATTTGTTTATTGAGAGTACATGTTATCTGATGTCTATCTAACTATTCTTCTCCACATCCTTCTATTTTGAGCAGTTGACAATACTCTTTCAACTTACATGCACAAACATCAATATGAATTTTAAAATAGAAATTATTATACCATGATATTAATGACAATAAGTATTAAAGCTCACCGGTCCTACCTAACATTATGTCTGTCCATATATTTGCAGAAGAGAGAGTGCAAGAACTGTTATCGACGTCTCCTTCTCGTAAGTGGCTGTGGAATATATTGCACCCGTCAAATTCCCTCACGTTCTTATGTTGATGCACAGATATACCATATGTGAAGTAAATAAACTGATCATTCTAGGTTATGGAGACATCATGAAGATTAAAACCACCGGTGCCTCACTAGAAACCGCTACGCAGGACAAACTGGGATTTTCAGGTAAAAAGCCTGAGCAACCCAACAGACCAGCGTTCATAACAATATTGTATGATTATGGAGCTTTACTCATGTCACGCCTTTTCATTATTGTCTCAAGGTGTGACTGCATCACATGCCATGGCAAAAACTGACCTGCCAGAAATGGAGAAGTTCAGAGAGGACATTAACAACGTGGGTTGTGAGACCGACATTGATCCCGCGCTCATTGCCGCGCTCATCTCCAGATCCTGCCGGGCTGGGAAGACCCTGAAGGATGGCTGGGGGTCCTACAACCCAGAGACAAAAAAATACAATACCTTCGGACTGATGCAGGTTACTATAGTGCTTTATTACTTATAGCATGTTAGAAGCAGTGCAAAATATGACATTACGGTACTTTTACAAAATTGTGAGGTTTTCACGAGAATTTAGTCACTGACGTTGTTTGAAAGTTGTAACGCTGTGGAGATATTTGAACATTTTACTCTGAAATGTCTGCGTGAATTCAAATTCTGCTGTCCTATAGTACCCAAAGAACAGTCTTTTTATGAGGAGTTCATTTCATAAAAGCATAACACAGTTATATTTGAAAATACACAAGATAGAGTTAGACTTTATCGTGGTTTGGATCACTTCTTTGCAGTGTTGAGCTGAAATGGATTCATAGCAGGCCCGCTAAATAAATGCTAAATGTCTCTTGAATGCTGCAACTTACAAATAAAATTTTGAGTGACCTGCTTACACATTAATTACCAGAAAATTATGACATCTGGTTAAAACAGCATGAAATATTCCCTTGAAAAACATATTCTTTAATGTCATAGGTGGCAGTATGATATGATTAAAGTTATCCTAACTTCTATTACCTATCAACACAGATTGACACCAATCCAAATGGAGGTAACCACATTCCCAGGGGCTCATGGGACAGTGACGAACATATTCACCAAGGCATTGACATCTTGATTTATTTCATCGATCGAATCAGGATCAAATTTCCCAAATGGACCACTGAGGAGCAGCTGAAAGGTTTGTTCTCTTGAAGATGTTTGAGTGATATGAACACAAGCCCCCTTCAGACCTTGGTTGACTCTGTCTTCTATTTATCTCTGCAGGAGGGATTGCTGCGTACTGCGTAGGGGATGGCAACATCCACTCATTTGATAATGTGGATGGATACACACCAGGTGGAGACTATTCCAGTGATGTCATTGCCAGAGCTCAGTGGTTCAAATACAATGGTCGCTTTTGAAAGCTGCTTATAATCTTCAAATCCCTGCTAATTTCAAATGACAATTTACGATAATGTGTGAACAAAGATAATTCCCTTGTTTACCTTGTTTTGATACAAAGCTTTTTTGAGCTCAGTTGTAGTGCAGTTACACTGCTAATATTCAGCTTTCACATCATCAGTTAACAGAGCATGTAGTCCTGGAAACAGATGAGCAATAAGAGCAGGTTTTGTGAAACACCATTATCTCCCCTAAACAAAATAAAGCTGCAATCTCCAGCATTGACATCATATGTAGTTAAGCATGACAGTCGCACTTATAAATGCATCAATTTCCTGTGCTTCTAACACACGGTAACATCATAGCATAAATTAAATTAAAAATAAATTACTACAACAACGGTGCACTTTTCTACATGCCATCCCCTCTCTCTACCCTGTCCCTCCGGTCTATCTCTCCACTGTACCTGTCACAATAAAGCAGAAATGCCACCAATAAATCTACTGTTTTGGATTTTTGTAAACATATGGAATAAAGCCATTTTGAGTTCAACTTTTGCTTCATGTGTGTACTGCCTTCATTTCTGTTTCTGTTTTGCTGAACAAAAGCAGTCAGCCAACAGACATCCTCTTGATCAACCAGCACAAGAGGGGGCAAAAGGTTACAACATCCTGTTTCACACAGGTTCATAGTTTTCCTCATAACAGTTCCATGTACCCAACAAACCTGATAATCTCACAATAGCACCAACATAACAAATGTAATTTTTATTACGAGTGTAAACATATAAGAACATTAGGTATAAGATAACAGTTACTTACGACACTCAACAATCAACTTTTATAGGTATTTCACCATCACTCTCTCTCTGTCTTTCTCTTTCTCTCTTTCTATATATATGTAAGTACGTGTGTGTTTGTATAGATATATCCCCGGTGTAGCCTACTTATACTTTCGTTACACCCCAACACGTGACTTTGCTGGAAGTCAGACCATTTCTTGTAAATCCCCCTCACTCCCATCACGCCATACCACCCAACCCAGCAGAACAGTGATCCCTGCAGGAGAAAAGCGGGACATGAATGAAACTGAAAGCAGTCGAGTACGTGCGCACAGTCAGCACTATAAAACCGAAGGGGGCATTCGTCGTCGCTCACACGCACTACTCAACACTCAGGCTTCTGCTTCAAGAGGGGAGGATCGTCAAGAGGAGAAGAAACCGAAAAATGGGTGAGAGGTTGTCGTTATGTTGTAAGATTCATCTCGGACTGCTACATCTTGTGGTAGCCTACACCAGATGACTGCTGAAATCTGTGGGAATGTTGTTATTTGGAAAATGGATTTCGAAGTAAAAGCTTGTGTATTGTTCTCTTGTTTGTCAGAAAATCGTCCCATGCGCACGTCTCCATGTCAGTTTCTCGTGTGCCATATAATACTTACATGTTTTGACTTATATTTGATTTGGGAGCCCACCGATCTATGACGTGTATCTACTGTTTGGCCAAAATATCCATGTAGCAATCTAATTTAGTTTTATTTCTATGTGTGACAGGTGGGTTATAATTCCCGTTACGTCAAACAGGATTATATTAGCTTTGTTCATTGCTGTTTCTATGATTTGTGAATTCTCCAGGCTATGTTTTCAATTAGGGAGCAAATTAACCTCGTAAACGCTGAGGTAGCCACCAGAGCGTCAATCTTAATAAGGTTATGATGAAATGCACAAAGTTTCCAAAGATACCAACTATACATTGTGGGTAAATCTATATGAAATGAAACCCAAGACATCTAAAATAAGAGGATGCACTGGGAAATTAAAAATGTCATAGCTTATCAAAAATAAAACTTACTAAAAAGTAAAAGTAAAAGTTACTATAATAATTCCTTGTGGATCTAAAAAAAATACATTTTAAACAATTCTATTATAAATAAGACGCCATGTCTTTAAAGAGTAAGGTTTACTATAATGGATTTCAGGATAATCAGAAAATAAAACAAACAAACCATGATTTCCTATGTAGTTTACAAATATACGACTGTTTTAATGGGATGTGAAAAGGCTCATGCAATCCTTAAAACGACTTGATCAGTTTGCCTTATAGTCAGGTCAGTCACAAATTGATTGACTTGTGCAAAACAATGTTATTGGATTGTTACATCGCAAATTTCTTTGATTAGACACAACTTTTTCATGAGGATTAAACAGGATCCAGAAAATTAAACATAGAGCACCTAATCTGTGAAAAAATCAAAATGTAATGGAGAAAAAAAATGCAAACAGATTTACTGAAACAAAATGTAACCAAAAGTTGTTTTTTCTTCTCTTCATGGTCATACAAGCATAACATTCTTTTTCCTCTCCCATTTCACCCATCCTAACATTAGGAAGCAGTGGAAGTTCAATGCCCCAGGATGAAGAATTTCTAAAATATGGCAACATCCTAGACATTGAGACTACTGGTGCCTCTACGGCAACAGCTCAGCAGGACAACCTGGACTACTCGGGTAAATGCTGCAGTAGAGAAATGCACAAGGATCCTTATCACCAAAGTGCACCAAAACAAATATTTTTAAATCTCTGTTAGCCTTGTAGAAAACGCTTTTGGGCTGGTTGAACGATGCTGTACTAATTATTTTTATCTTATTATACAAGAACGACTACAGGGTGGACAAGAACAGGGTTTTGCCCACCAAAAGTAGTGATGCTACTACTCTGACCAAACACTACAAATTAGACACAATTTCACTCAGAAAGTGAGAAATTAATAGAGAAAACAGGACAGGATCATTTTTTGTGGTTTTTTGTTTGAAATTTATGACGGGGTCCTGACACATAGTATGTTATTCAAAAATTTTACAGATAATGATGACATATGGCATTTAGACTCATTTATCTCGAGGACACAAAAGAGCACTTTTAGTGATATTGATCCTAAAATTGTACATCTATGATAATAATATATAGTAATATATCAACATTGAACATGAAAATTAATGACACTAACTGCACTAAGATCACATCACTGTTATTACTCTGTAAAGGTGAGGATGCATCTCATGCCATGGCAGAAGAAGATCTTGAGAGGATGAACAAGTATAGGTGCATGATTCGCCGTGTGGGACGTGATAAAGGCATTGATCCAGCTCTCATTGCTGGCATCATCTCCAGGGAATCCCGGGCCGGAAATACAATAAAAGATAATGATGGCAGGGGAGACTTTGACAAAAGTAGAGGAGAATATAATGCTTTTGGACTGATGCAGGTAATTGCTGTACTCCTGTTTTATTTACTTACATTTTGTACTGCCTCATATTAATAACTGTTGTTTCTTCAGGTTGATGTCAATCCAAATGGAGGTAACCACTCTCCCAGGGGATCATGGGATAGTGAGGAGCACGTTCGCCAAGGCACCGACATCTTGATTCATTTCATCAGACGAATACAGGAGAAGGACACATTTGAGCATTTGAGCAAGACGAAGCAGTTGAAAGGTTTATTATCCTCAAATGTGCTCGACTTACATGAACTCGCTTTTGCGGAAGATGTCATGTTCATACCTGTGTTGTTGCTGTCGTGGTTGTTGTTCTTATTATTAGAAACTTAATAGAAAAACACATTTTTGCAGAGAATTTTCAGCTTTGGTAGTGGCATGGAATGTATGAACATCCTTCTATTCCTTGTATTTTTCTCTGCAGGAGGGATTGCTGCCTACAATATGGGTGATGGCAATGTGCACTCCTACCAACGTGTGGACCAATATACAACAGGAAGGGACTATTCCAATGATGTTGTTGCCAGAGCTCAGTGGTTCAAAACTGAGGGTTGTATTTGAAAGCTGCACACAATCTCTAAAAAGATGTATGGGTTATAATACGTGCAATGTGTAAGTGATAAATAAACTGTATGCAAAGCATACCAGTAACCAGTATACATATTTATACTGGAGCCACAATCCTACAAATGCACACAGTCTCTTTTAAATGAGAAGGAGAGGAAGAAAAACAACAGTATTTTGTGTCAAAACTACACGTTTAATGTTAATCTGCATATTGACTGAGGAAAGTAAAACTGAATTTGTGCTTAACCTTTGGTGCTCTGCCCTCATCTTATCACATTTCTGCAGAATATATGGTCCTGGGTTAACATTGAGATTAGATATAATCTTCAGCATTCATGATCATTTCACATTTGTCAGTTCTCTCAGTAGCCACTTACTCACCAAGGCTTGTATATAAATAGACTACACTTATAGGACATTATGCAATATGTTTTAGTATATAGCAAAGTCAATGAAATCAAGGGAGCAGAAACAATAACGCATTATTGTGAGGGTCATTGAGTCCAGAGTCTTCCTTTAACAGTTCAGTTCACTGCTGTTACTGCTGGTGTCGCTGCAGTTCCTCTGTACGCTGTTGTTTAGGCCTGAGCCTCCCTGTGTTTACGGATGTGCGTAAGGAGGTTGGAGCTCTGGCTGAAAGCTTTGCCACATATCTGGCAAACATGTGGCTTCTCACCTGACAGAGAAACAAGAGCAATCCTCTCACAACTTTGGCCAAAATTTCATTCTGTAAAGAATCAGTAAGGAATGCTCCTTATTTATTTATTTATTATTATTGAATATATTCCCTTTTATAATTCAGTCACGTTATCTCATTCATGTTTCATTCATTTTGTCACATTAGTTTGCATTGATAATGAATGAGAGAAAAAAAACAATTTATATTTGTTCAATTATATATGTACTTATCAGTAAGATATAGTAATTCACATTCAGTTTTGATTGGTCCCTCAATAATCGAAATGAAAAACAAAATTGGGCTTTTGAATTTCTTTTTTTTTATATAGGAACAAAAATAGCAAATACCATTGAAGTTGGATGAGGTTGAGCATATTTTAGCACAGTCAGCAAGAAGAGGGAAGCTCACCTGTGTGTATGAAGGTGTGTTTCTTCATGTCAGACTTCTGGTGGAACCTTTTGCTGCAGTAGGGACAGGAGTACGGCCTTGTATCTGAATGTATGAGCAGGTGAGTGGTGAGGGTGGACGAACGCTTAAACACTTTGCCACACACTTTACAGCCAAAGGTTCGCTCCTGAAAGAAAGACACAGTGGTTTGACTTTATAGTGTTTGATCGGTCCGTATATTTTAACACATTTTCATTTTGTTTAACAGAATGTTTGGTTAAAAGTTTGCGGTTGCATTTACGCCTCGCATTAACATGGGATCTTGTTCACTCAGACTGATTTGAATGAGTGGCAATTTGCCTGAAATTAGGAATCTGACCTATAACACAGAAAGTGACAGGCCACGCAATGAAATTATTATAAATGAATGATTTTGCGCAAAGAAAGTAGCAGTGTAAAAGATTTTTGTTTGCGTTATTATGATGATGATACATGATGACATGTAGTAAAGGGCACAGGTTGGAATCAAACCTGTGTCAGTGCGATATGTGGCATAGGCTTTATCAGGGGAGCCACTAAGGTGCTGCGAAAATAGATTTTGAAACAGAATACACCCTATATTGTGTATGTTTTGGTGTTCTTGTTGGTCTCAGTTTTGGTACAAGTTTCCATTCGTATGTGGACGATACACATCTATGGGTTTCCATAAACACAAATGATCACTCAGGAATCAACCTGTTCTGTCTTCTAGCTGATGAAGATGATGACACAAAAACTTTCTGCTTTAGAACTATGAAAAAACTGAAAAGCCCACAGAGAATATTTCAATAAACTAATAGAATAAACAAATTCCCATCTAATCAGATGTTCTTCTACTGGCCAAGCATCACAATTAATGTAGATTTGACCGCACTGATGATGCTACCAGAGTCACGTATTTTCACCTCTGCAGTGTGGCCAGGATTCCTCAGACTGGAAAATGCTCAAAATTTCCTGTCATGTCCTTCTGTTGGGTTCACTTCCACTGCTCTAAGTTTGCACTTTATTACAAAGCTGGCAGCCAAAAGAGATACACGTGTAAGAGTCAGGACAATGCAGATGCTGAAATGTATCATTTTCATGTGCATTGATATTCGTATCACGCAATTTACAAAATACGATACTGTACTTGCATGTAAAGTAGACGTGATACCAACCTTGCTCCTGTATGCTGGCTGCGCCGCGTCTGTACAGCTGGAGAAGGTGCGTGTTGTTAACACAGGACTTCTGCTTTCACAACTCTCGCAGATGAACGACGTGAAACTTGACAGACATGAAAACATCTGGAAAGAGGACAGAGATCACACCTCTGTATTTCACTGAAACACTTTTATTTGCAGCACAACCACATTTGTATCCTGCAGACTGGATTATTAGTCAGACTACCGACATACAGCAACGCAAGTGCTGCAGGATACTTTAAGAAAGTCAAATTAGGATTAGCTCTTCTGAGACCAGACATCAACAGCATGAGAATTAACAAGTGAGTCCTCGCTCCAGAATTCTACTTCTGTCGAAGTTTGATCAGGTTTTATTGGGGAAATTGTGTATACGAGTAAAAAGTGCTCGATGTTAATAATGTTTAAAATATCCAGGAGTGGACACACAAGGTTTTTCAACTGACACGAATTGAAGATGAAGAAAGGAAGATAAGTAAGAATAAAGAAAGAAAAGTATGTTAGTTGTATGTGTTTATCTCATCCTTAGTGTAAAATAACAGTAAAGTAACAACCAATTACTGCCATCACACTAAAGTATTAGAATAAATTGTGTAATATTTCCTTCTAAAATGTTGTGTTGTAAAAGTCTTACTTGAGTAAATGTAATTTCCATCTCTTAGTAAGACATGTGCATTACAAATAGAGTGATGTCATACTTTGCTACAGAGTTGACACTCTTGTCGGGGAGCCTTGATCTCTGAGCTGATGCTGCTCCTGGTTTCCCTGAGGTCCTGAGGATGCCGGCTCAGACCTCCCAACAAGACTTTATCTTCATATTCTGAACTCAGAGTAGATCTGGACCATATGCACGCTAAGGGCGGGGCAGATCCATCTCTCACTGCAGGGCTCGAAGCACTGATGAGGCTGCAGGTTTCAGTAGTTCTGCAGTCTGAGTGGAAAGACAGACCTGTTGGTTGACTGGCTGCTATTAAAGCAACCGATTTTTGTTTATGTCATTGAAAACAACTTAGCTTATTGTAAATCACAGACCATAATATGTGAAGCTGAAAGGCCTGTTTGCATCACAGTGGTGAGCACCAGGAGGATAATGGTGTGATAGCCTGATATGGACAGTACAATTATTATTAACATCCTGTGTTTTAGGCAAGGAGTTACCCAGGGATGCCTCCCAGGACCACTCCCTTTGCTCCAGTTGGTTGAACGTTACTAGTGTGGTTCCTGGGTGAGGGCCTCTCGCTGTGGGTCTGAGGTGGTGCATCCCATCTCGCTTAACCAAGAAAGATCGAGGCATGACTCAGTAGAGATGAAAGCCCGAACAACTAAGAAATAAAGTCATTAGGAGAAGTAAATGAAGAAGATGACTTCAGTAGTAGTGATTCAGTTTAGTGATGTCATTCAAAACACAAATATACTCTAACCCCTTAAAGTCTGGTGAATGAAAACACCTCAGGGTTCCTTACAGGAATTTAATTAAAATTAATTTCTCTTTCCACATTAACAATCCATTCATACTTAAGTGTACCATGTAGAAAGGGCATTAAAAAATCTCCCTCCTTTTTAACCTGTTCCTAAAAGTCACATTCCTGCCTTTATAACTTTCTATATACTCATCAAAGAGACATAGAAATTGGCTTTAGTACCATTCACTGTAAAGCTATGGCACGGCTCCTCCATGTGCCCTCCACACGTCACTCATAATTACAATTTTTATTCTGTTTTCATATTATTATGTTCTGACTTGAGGGCACAATCTGACATGAATTATCAGTGGATTTTAACCAATCTGCAAATTAATTCATTTTTCCTGATTTGACTTTTGGATCTGGTTACATCTAATGGAAAAGTGGCACATTATTCAAGACCCATTAGTCTTATAATAAATATGCAGGCAGGACGTACAGAGAAACTGTAATCAAAAAACAATAAAGTAAACAATACTTGTGTTGCCCAAAAAGAGTACAAAGAGAACAAACTGTACATGTTGTTGCTTGTGGTCTGTGAGTGTGTAAATGTTGTTATCACCAAAAACTCAGAGTCATGTAGGCAGGAAATCAGAAATGTGTGCATGGGGTATTAAAAATGCAACAATTACATACTGCCTACAAATGTATTCTGATTATTCTCACATTTTTCCATATATGATATATAACAGGAGTAATGTAACATATAAAATTGATGAATCATTCAATGAATCAGCAATATACTGTATATGTATATATATTATATATCATATAATATGATAATAATAATAATCTATGTAATAATATATATACATATATATTGCTGATTCATTGCAAGACTAATCATTTTTATATGTTGCATTTCTTTTCTTATTGTTGTTCAGAAACAACAATAGGAGTGATTCTTTGCAGATCATCTCGTACTGGACCATAAGTGTGTGTTAATTGTCTCGGTAGATATTTTCAGTCAGGGTCAGGTCAGTGTTGTCTTGGCTGTGACCTTTATCAATAATCAAGATGAATTGCGACGCCCTGGTGGAGGTTTGATTCTAAATCCGGTCAAACTCACCAACATCTTGGTTTTTTCCAGATATCATATTCGACATTCACAATGAATGTGTCAATTTAAAAAAAAAAAAAGGTTTTTGGCCTTTTGGCTTTAATGTGATTGTTACAGACAGGCAGGACAGGGCAGAGAGAGGTGGGACAACATGCAGCAAAGGACACAGGCCGGGATCGAACCATCGCCACTCCATTACGTGGTATGCGCTGTAAACCGACGATTAACATCACCGTAGACGATCTCCCCTTTAGTTTCTGAAGGGCGCTACTGCAAATCTACCACAAGTTTTGTAAATGAATTGTAAATTGTTTACACTTTAAGGCAAAGGATTGAATTTAATGGGCCTTTTCACATCACTAGGCCGTTAATGATAAATACATAGCAGAAATAAAACTCTAAACTTAAAATCAAAACGCTAGTGTTTCTGAAGATGGGCACATAGAAAGTTACGTCAACAAGAGGTTTATCTGAGGTCTTAAATGTGTTCTCATCTGTGCCTACATGAGATAAGCCTGATTAGTCATTTCTGGGATTGATTCTCGATTCCACGTTGTCAGTACGGCAAAGATCGAATAGAGGAGCCAGAGGAGCAGCGAAGGCCGAGCTAGATCAGATTTGGAATTTAACTTCGACACAAAGTGATTGAATTGATGTTCACACAAACAGAGCAGCAGAAGTTTGTGGCTTCAAAGAAAGCATTGAGTTTAATACTCAGATAGTGAGGAGCTGCTGTAGTCGGATAACAAATTAAAAAACTTCACTTCATATGTAATAACTTTAGGCAAACACCTTCCATCTCATTTCATTTGTTCTGCTTGATTGTTGTGTGTTTTATGTATTTTGTAGATTTATTCCCACTCTGGTCTGGCTGAATATTCACAGGGACAATAAATCAGAGCTTTGCTGCTGTTTTCCATTTAGAGGCAGCCTTAGAGTGACCATTGGGTGTTTGGTCACCTTAGTTCGGCTGATTGACCAATTTAGGAATATAGTCACTGTGATTTTTCAAGGCTTTACAAACATTTTGACAGCATCTTCTGAGGATTCCTTGCCAGTGTTTGCTTCTCACATCACACAGGTCAAGGATGATTTATCAGATGTCAGATCAGAGTGGTGCACATAATGACTGAATAGATCTTAAAAGAGAAATGTTCAAATTTTAATATCTTTGGAAAATTTCATAAAAGCGTGGTCCACCCTAACCGGATATATTGTGTGTTCATATGCAACAGTATATAAATAAATAAACACACTTTATGGCTCAATAGGAATTGCCAAAACATTTTGTTGATGACACGTATTTTACATATATATTATAATTTGCTCAGCTATTTGCTTGACATTTTGTGCTCTACATTGAACAGCTACAATTTGAGTAGTAGAAATAACATTTAATAAGGAATAATTTAATCTTTTTCTGACCTGGGAACGAGTCATAATCTGCATTAATCCAACAGACCAAATGTATCACACATACAAACAAAATTTAATCTACAGCAGCCCGTTCACGTGGATATACTTATTTAATATGTTCAAACACTCACCAGATTTCACATTCTTTCTGTGCGTCCTACTGTCACGCTGTCACCACGAGACTCATAACGAGCCGCCGCTCTCTCAGCAGAGGTTAGACAATGTGCCATCACCTCATCACGTTTGGATTAGAACCGTTTGAAGCTCTGCAGGTCAGAGTGATGAGTAAAGACGAGGAAGTGTGCTTTGCTTCCTCAAACCCAGACACAGCAAGATCGCTGCACGATCTGCGGCGCTTTGCTTCTGACAGCATCGCATTCATTCGAACTGTCGTGGGAGGACGACGTGGCAACATGTGAGTGCTGTAAATTCCTCATAAGGTGTTGACATAGTAGAGTGTCGACACGGTGGACTGTTACTCAAAAAAAAATGGTCTTTTGAGGTAAAGAAAACAATGATCGATTCCTGTCTACTGTTTTCAGAGACAGAGAAGTCAAGATGAGTAAGTGGTGTACAGGTGGACAACTCCTGGGGATGTAATCTCAATTTGAATGCGAGTTTATTCATACAGAAATCAAACACTGCAGCGCTTCCCACAATCAATAAAACATTGAATTAAAGGTCGTTGGATTTTATTGTTTGAATTGTCAGGTGAGCCATCAGTTGCAAACAGACTTGATGGAGGGCAGATTAATCTTTACGGTCAAGAATTCAAAGTTAATCTGTCACAGGAATACTACTTTTTCAAGACAACAATCTAGATGACATGATTGTCTTATGGATTTGAAGCCCGAAAGGGGAACTCCGTCTCAGTTTGACACATCAAATTCAGTTCACTAGTTTTTAAAAGCACAAGATAGTAGCTTGTGCTTTTTAAGACTAATGAACTGAATTTAATGTGCATGCACACGAGATAAAAACTTGCGCGCATCACATAAATAAATAAATAAATAAATAAATAAATTGTGTGGAGGGTCTGAATCTCCACGCGACCCTGGTCTCTACGTCCTTCACTTGCAATAAAAGAGGGAAAAATCAATAAAATGCATCCAAGAAGATTTTAGGAATTCTAATCTCGGAGTGAAAAACAACAACATGAACAAAAAGGGCATGCCTCTGCAAAGGTGCAATGTCAAAGTTTATTTTGTATCATTCATGGGATACAGAACACTGAAATATACTTTTCCCATCATATTGTAATTTTATATAGTCTTTACTGTAATTTCTTATACTTGTCTACAACATCAGTTGCATTGCAAAGAGAGAGGGTGTGTTGTCGCCGTCCCAGATCATGATGGTGTGGGGTTCAAACAGACAGACCGCCACACACGGTACATTACACCAGAAATCCTACATCAGACTATCCGGGATGAAGACGGGATGCTTTTTCTTGCACTGCACTATTGCATCGGTTTCTTAATTCAGGGAAAAGACTGCTGAATAAAAGTGGTAATCCACAATGGGAACCGCCATCAAATATACATGGACTCATAGTGTGAAGGTCGATCTATTTTTATGGCACATTCTGTTTAATCCGGACAGCAGCAGGAAACAAAGTATCGATGGTAATCCCAAAATTATATTCAAGAGGAGAGTCACTATGTTGTTTGAAAATAATCTACAAACATATCAACTTGTTTCACAACAATTGTGTTTAGACTTGGCTGAGTACAGACCACCATCTCCGATCAGCAGTGTGCTAGTTGTTGCTAGCAGTGGTTCTCAAACAGTGGGAACCAAGTACCACCTCTATACAAACTAAAAGATCTAGAGTACTCAGTAGCGGACCATCAAAACTGTCAATGAATTTTTTTGACTTTCCAAAACTAACAATCAATCAGTCGCATCAGTTGGCCACATGTGTTGAGGAGATGTTCCAGTTTGTGATGAGTTTCAAAAAGTTTACACACAGGGCGCAGAATCAACGTCTCCTTAAATCACAGTGCAAACTTAGACCGTTGAAATCGGCACAAATCAGAGATTCTACCACAGCCCCGTTATAATGCAATTGTAGGTCAGTTTATTCATCACGTAAACGTGTTTGTCAGACCACAAGCATTTCCTCAATGGAAGGATTCACCTCCTTCTGTAATCAATCTTGTTCATCCGTACAGCATCATGACTGCATTAATCGTCTCCTCTCTAGAATGGCAGGTTTTTCACCCCACAGGTACAAACACACTTGCTTTCTGATGTGGTGTCCATTTAGTAAATTCAAATGTAGCACAGAGTCACCACCTCTAAAGAAAAACACAGAACAAGCTGGTGCGCGCTTACATGCTCCACTGAAATTGAGAAGTTTCCAGTATGAGTAAGTTAGAAGAGAGAGGACAAGTTTGGGTATTCAAAAAAAAAAACCAAACAAGATTTCCAGAGAATTCCAAAGCTTTGATTATGCATTGTAATGTATTGTAATGAATATATACTGCTGGTGGTACAAATACCACAGTTTGAGAACCACTCTCTAAGCTTTTTTTTTAGACATGGAGGATGAGTTTTGATTTTCTTTTTTTGACTGAAACTGTATATCAAAAAAATTCAGACCCAATTTCGTCAAACTTGAGTTTGACACAACGAACAGCAACCACAAAAAAGAAGTTATTGGCAATCCTGTGGTGGGCAAACCAACATCCTCTTTTGGTGGATCTAACTGGAAGATTTTGGTTTCATTATTTCTCAACAGTTGGCAATAAATCTCGACAATTTTTCCATTTTTTAAAACCACATGCAAAAGCAGATATATTAGAAAAATGAAACATTATACTCAGCCAGGTCATGAAAAAGCTCGGAGCAAAGTACTTACAGGTTCCAGACATGTAGTTGTACTCGTATCCTTTAATCACAAGAAATTATCTCACGGTGTTTCCATTAATTCACAAACTCAACATCTAGAGCAGACTGGAGAGATTTCTTTCTCTCTCATTCTACATGACACCCTCTTTGATACACGCTCAGATGTATCCTCAGTAAACTCTGACTGACGGTGATTCCGCTATATATTCATCAATATAGTTTGATCTTCATTCCCTGTCACACCATGTATTTCATATTTATCCATACATCGTACAAGCACAATATATTAATGTTTGATATGTTAAAATATATCTCGCCTCACTCCCTCTGGCTACGATGACAGCATTATGTTGGCTTAGTGCACATTTATACTCAACGCTGTTTGGTCGCCGCAATTGTTTGGCAAAATGGTGGCACTCGCATACTCCTTATGGTCCTTAACATCAGTCTGGAGCAGGGATCTTCATCCGGTCGCCCATGGACTATAAGAGGTCCCAGTCTACAGTAATTTCATTTTAATGCCAGAGGCAGTTCAAGTATTTTGTTTAGACTATCTTTATTTTTCAAATTTCTTGTTTGAGAATAATCAAATTCATCTCCTTAAATTTTTTTCAACTGAATACCTGTGAGAGTGGATTTTCCACATAAGGCATACCTGGAGAATAACTACGGGGCTAATTTACACCATCACTGGAATACTTAAATACTTGTCAGCTTAAAGTACATTGTGAAAGAAAAATGTTGAGTAGAGAAACTGATGAGAAACTGAAGGTTTCTGTTGTGACACCAGTGTTTCTGAAGATGTGTGACTGGGGACATTATGCTGCATTCGAGTGGTACGGGAATTTCTGATCGATTAAACTTATAATTTGGAAATTGCAATCAAACATTACCAAAGTCATATTTACAAGTGGTAAACTATGGATTCTTGAGTACACACCAGTTTAGGATGGATTGTGTGAAACAACAGCATTAATACAATTCTCTCTTCATGTGTTCGTGCTTTGGTCATTTTGTATGACAAGCGCTCAAACATACTGAAGCCATATACCATTTGGTATACACACCCTTCCCATGAGCGCTTAAATACAACACGAGTGCCCCAACGATTTTTACGGGTGCTACATCTTGCAGGCGCATAGCGTTACATCTGAGTGCACGAAACCAACTCTTCATCGTCGAGTACAGATGCTCCCTGAGAGTTAATTAAGATAACTCTTCTTTTATTGACTGACATCATTAGACATGCTCAGATTTAGCTGTGAAGGCATGACATGATCACTTGGATATAACACTGTATGTGGCCCGACCGAGTTTTTCTTTGAATGTTAATATAGGAATAGATTCAAAATATTAATAGACCAAGCTGAGAGTCTGGCAGGTGAAATTGTTTTCAGGGTTCGATCAGTTTGCACAGTAGTGGCTGAGCCAATCTCCAGTGGAGGTTGCTTATTTAACTAAGAAACAACATAAACAAAACAAAACAATAAACAATGGCAAAATGGAAGGTTTCAAAATCATAGCAGCACACTTTCTGTCTCTCAAACACACAAATTGTCACAGCTGACCTGTAACGACAGCCTCAGGGCTCGAGTTGGCACAAAGGACAGTGGGAACTTAACCAGTGTAGAAAGTTTGGCCTCCGTCTGTATCTCTATACTTATATTTTCGTTACATGTATTATATTATATATTTTCAGTATATGTAAAAAATAAAATAAAAAAAATATCAAAATAAATTACAACATATAAATAATTAAACAAAAACAAAGATTTGGCAATGTTGAGTGTCTTCCTTCCTTTTCACGGGTTATGGTAAATATGCTTTGACTGGAGCGTCATATTAACTTGCTCGCATTTTTTGTCATTTGCAAGCCACGGACACAGACAAGACAAATATTTATATTGTAAAGTTCATTTGTGAATGCAATCCTGTAAGATCCCATGATATTGTTGAGTTCATTCTCCGTCTCATATTACTCCTTACCTCCTTTTTACAATCTAATCACTGAGAGGCGAATGAGCGACTGACAGAAAATAGATTTTTTTTTTTTTATGAAGGCAGTGCAGATGATTAGGGAGTTTTCCTAAATGAAAGCAGAACTTGGAAATGGAAGAAAAGATGGGATTAATACCGATTGAATTAGGAAGGAAGAAGTTTTATCATGGCAGACAGCCTATATAGTTTGTCAGTTTGAGGGGGTTCACGGTAGATATTTTCTCACATGTCCATTCATCATTCCTCATTTGTTTTCGGTGTCAGTATGAACCTCATACTTACAGATTCAGGCCGAGTGCTCAAAATGAGAGGTGACCCACCACATACTTGCTGGTCCAGCTCCATTTACAGTAGATTGACTCGTTGTATGATGGTGTGCGGCTGGGTGTGTGCCACAGCGTCATTTGAGGAGGTAAACACAGAAAGATTTCATTCTCAATGAACACAGAACCAGACAGTTTGGAGAACACGGAGACACATGAGAAGCATGTGGTAATGATTAGCGGAGGTGCAATTGGTGTCATACGTCTCTATCGTAGAAGGAAAACACTGGAGAGGCCAAGGAGGACAAAGAGGACTGGACTGCACTGGACAGTTTACAGTAGCAGGCGTTAGGTCCTGTAATGTTCCAGCATCTCTTCAGGTCAAAGAAATCCAGATGAATCCTTCACGCCACCTCCAGGTCTTAGTTATTCATGGCCTCAGCACACACCATGCTGCCATAGAGCTGCTGGGGGTCCGGGTGTGTCTGAAGTCGCTCCTCTGCCTCGCTGTCCGTGCTGCCCTCGCTGTCCAGGTGCGTCGAGGGGTGACACGAGCTTGACAGGGATGGGTAAAGGGCACTGGCAGGCAGCGGACTGTGGAGGAGGTCATCATCTGAGCTCAGGTAGTCCCCTTCAGCAGAGGCAGGGCTGGCCAGGCACAGATCCTGGTAGGTGGTGTTCCCATCCACCCCACTGACTCTGGTGGTTGTTTTCTGCCCTCGCAACTGCCTGATCTAAATACAAAACAAAAATGACACCTTAAAAATAAATATTCCATTCCTACAGCCTTATACATTAAAAAAAAAAATCAGTCCAGCTTTCAAGTCTTTCAGCAAAACATCTGTCTGTCTGTCTGTCTATCTATCTATCTCTCTATCTATCTCTCTATCTACCCTGTGTGTGTGTATTGTAATATGTGTATATAATTTAAGAGAACTTTTTAAAAGATTAAAACAGAATTCAGTTCATGGAAAATTTCTTTTGAAATGATTGTTGGGTTTCACGAAAATAGGTGAAACCGACTGATCTAGGTCTTGCTCACCATTTACCACAAAACAACAGCAGTGCTCCAACCAGAGAGGACAGAGTGTTCAATGAACCGGATAGAGGGCATGTGTATGTGAGACACCATCTCACCGTTGTTGTCAAGCCAATACGTCGCAAATGTCATCACAGCTTATGCTGCTCATATTGATATAACATGTCTGCATACATGTGTTAACTGTGTGTGGGGCACCACTGGCTTGTGACAAATCTCAGAGATGTTTACGCAAAAGCTAGGTGAGGGGCAGAGGGAAGGAGAGATTCAGTGGTTAACCAGTTGAAATGTGTGTTTCTGAGTGAAGAGCAAAAGTCACATGAAGCAGAGAGGGGCAGAGCGACAGCTGCGATATAAGGAGGTCAATCTAAAAATAGGACTGTAAAACTGGCTCAAAATCAAGTTAATTTCTGGTTATTGCCAAGCTGAATACAAACAGTTCACATGAATTGTTTACGTGTGTCTCGTCAAGTCAGTTTGTCTGATGGCACATGACGCCTCATCTTTGGAAGATGATTACATTGTAAGTCATTGCTGAGATTTTTCTGAATAGTTTCCAACTTTTTATCTGTGCTCACGCAAGTTTCAGTCTCATAGCCTCTGTTCTCATCAGCATTGTGCGCTGTTGAGGTTGAAAGAAGAGAAGAGCAGTAAAGGGCAGGGCTGTCTCATTACACCCCCTCGCTTTAAACGCTTCCCTCCTTGTCACGCACTGCCACTCTCTAAATGAACAAACCCAGCATCTATGTGTAAGCAAGTGCTGCTGTGAGAAACTTTTCATCATGTGAAAAAAGTCTGTTTTCAGATGGATACTGGAAACAAAGGCATCACAGGGCTGACACATAAAGACAGACAACTCAATCACACTTCCATTCACACCTATGGTCAATTTAGACATGGGGGGAAACATGAAAACACAATACAGAAAGGATCAGGGCCAGTCAGGTCTCAAACCGAGGCAACATGTCTAACCACAGAGCTACCATGTCGCCCCTCGACAGAGAGAAGATAGAATTCAAATAAAATATGGTGACAAACCTGCAATATAAGATTTGACCATGAGAATAACTCAACAAATGGCTGAGTTTCACCATGCAGAAGAACGCAGTTGTTTGGGAAGAACAGTGGTCTATTTTATTAGAAATATTTTACATGTGTAAATTTCAAATGTCACTGTGGATGTGATTGAACTCTTCAGTGGTGGTTAGCAGGGCTGCAAGTGTGTGTGTGTGTGTGCGCATGTGTGTGCTGCCCACTGCTCCTCATAGTTAGGATGGGTTAAATGCAGTGAATAAATTTCCTTACATGGATCAATAAAGTGTAAAATGTTCTTTCTTCTACGTGAGACTTCACATGAAAGCGGAGATATTCTTTCTTATACAAAACCTAACACAGATGAGGCACTTTCATTACAGCAAAAGACACTGAAGACATCTATAAAGCTGATGGAAACATAACATCAGTAAGAGGAAACAAAGTGGAATCAATCAATATAATGTATCAGTAAGCTGATGTTATGGGGTGTTATTTGAATATTATAGATTGGTTTTAAAAAGCAGAAAGAAACAACAGGCACGTTATGCAGATTAGTTATTGTAACGCATATGTCCACCAAGAGATTTTGTTTATGTGCAGTTTTTTTCATGTAAAACAACCAATATGATCCAACAGATTAGTCATTTGAATTATTCCTAATTTCAAATATTAACATTGGCCTCAAGTATCCAGTAACATTGACCTTAAGTTTTAGTAAATTCGCAGATGCCGTTAGCTGACTTGACTGTGATCTCATTTATTCATACCTCGGTGTTAGAATTCAGTTGTAAGCAATATAAGTGTTCAACCCGCTCCATGTGACAACCTTAGATTATATCTTTGTTCCTGCTGATGTCTTCCATCAAGGACACCGCCAATCTCTTTAAAACAAAAGATGGAATTAAATGCAATGTGTCAAACCTCATTCTTGAGCTCAGCGATCTGGTCTCGGAGTTCGTTGATGTACTGCCGAGAGTCTGAGTGGTTCAGTTGGCCCTGGATCAGACCTTCCTCCTTCTGCAAAAACATCACACACACACACACACACAAACACAGTGTAACTGATAACACACTCAGCTACATCTGGTAACTGCTATCATTTAGCGTGACACTTCCGGATTTAACATATATACCTGTATTTGTTGCACCTTCCATCCCTGTCATGAGAACGAGCACATCACCAAAGTGAATAAAAGTGGATATAATCCACCGAACAACACAATTTTGAGCTGCAGTGTCTATATGTGCTGCCATGTTTTGCCAGAACTGATCTACTGTGCCATATTTATTCTCACACCTACTGAAAGTGGCCATATCGTTCAGTCATTGCACCGATCCAAACATGAACATGCACACACACACGCAAATTCTGCATGCACGCTGATACACACCTGTATCTCTAATTCAGCAATCTTCTGCCTAAGTTCCGCCATTGCGGCCATACTGTCCGCTTCCCTCAGTCGCACTGCCATCACCTCTTCTTTACTCTGAGTGAGACAGACGAAGACAGAGAGATGGACACTGGATGAGAACAATGTCTGTCTCACTGATAGATGCTGATAATGACATCACAAGTCCCATGCCTCCTTCTACATCCTGCTCTCCATCCATCTCTCATTCCAGACCTCCCTCATTTCCTCTGTTTTTATTCACAGGCCGAGCGGCCAGTTTCCCATTCATATTTCCTCCTACATTTCCTCCTCTCACTAGGTCTCTGTTTTACCTTTTTCAGAGGTTCTTTTCTCTTCTGATTTTAATTAGCTGTACAAGAAAATCAAGATGTTCTTTTCTCTTCTGGATTGAATTAGCTGGACAAGAAAATCAAGATGTTCTTTTCTCTTCTGGATTGAATTAGCTGGACAAGAAAATCAAGATGTTCTTTTCTCTTCTGGTTTGAATTAGCTGGACAAGAAAATCTTTGCTGTATCCATAATGCATCTAGTAACCTCACATTTATCACCAATTATGCCCCATTTCCCTTCCTTCCTTCCTTCCTTCCTTGTCCACCTTTCAGGAGTACCTC